>JAMAJV010000028.1:0-212396 GCA_023628835.1 Sordariomycetes sp. S4602 | reverse complement strand
GCTTCGGCTGATGCAGAAAGCCACATTCTGGCCAGTGTCGTCAGCTCTGTACCCGCCGCTCTGCATGTGCCATGCATGCTCACTTTGGCGCGAAGGACCCGACAGGGCGGATCGTGCATATGGCAGCTCGGGACAGGCGGGGACACGGAAGACGAGTTCCGCATCCCTTTGTCCATTTCATCCTTGTCTTTCGCGCTATCGAGTCGAGGAACAAGGACAGGATTGAGACGCCGACTTCCAACATGATCACACCAGCCCGCCTGGTAAAGCGCGACAACTCCAAGCACGCATTCGCCAGACGGGTCGGCAGGCGGCCGGAAGATGTACAAGTGCTGCACGGCCTGCCGTGTCACTTTCGTCATACACCCTGCGCGCGGTACTTGAACGGGGGCGCACTGACGCTGGGGGGCAGGGGGTTGGCCAAATTGGATGGGCGCCGCCTGTCCGTCTCCATCGAGGGAGTATTCTCTTGGCGTTGTACAAACTCATGTGCTTGGGGACGACGGAGAATGCGGGCTCCCCGATGATCAACGTGCATTTCACATGGATGGTGAACGACGTCCGTCGTAAGCGATGGGTGTCCGTCAGTTCGCTGGGGGTAAGATCTGCAGCAGAGTGCCGACCCTGATCGACAGCCTCACCAAAAAATCGGACGACTGAAATCGGACGGCTGTTGGGGCGGCTGGACTTGCTGATCCGCCCGCCCGACTTATACCTATTGTCCGTCAAGGTGGCATTTCATGGGGCGGGATACCATATAACCTTATAATAAGTTCCAGGATCCCACGTCTCGCCCACCCCTTCGGCACCATCTCTGCAGGGTCGAGGTCGCCGCAACCGGTGTGAGGCTCCCACAGCCTGCATGAATGGTCGAATCAAGACCGTTCGCGGGCCGGTGGATCTTCCAGAAGAAGACGCCACGGGCCCGTCCTGGCAGTCGCAATTTATCCAGAGAGCCCAGCCGGTGGTTGAATTTCCCTTTCGGGGAGCGCCGGGACAGGGACAGACGTTCGACTGCGCGACAGATACGGGCGAGGACCCCAGCAACAGCTATCGCAGACTGGCGTTGGGACGGGGGCCCATCCGAAGGCACTCCCGGTAGTGACCAGGGGCATTTGAACGTTTCGAGCCTAGCCACGTTGGTGTTCAACGCTTCTGGGACGCCCTTTCTCGGAGAGGCCGCTCGTGTGAGACGGAGCAGATGGCCATGGTACGATTCCCAGCCCCAAACGAGTGCGACGTCTCCTATCATCCAACTCGCGAGCGCCCAGGGTTCCTCGTCCCCATGAGGCTAATCCTAGCAAGCCAGAGCGTTGAGTGAGATGCGGTCGACAGGACAAAGATGGTGGAGCTTCCGAGCTTGCCGTCCTTCGTTGGTGTGTTCGGCCGGGAGGATAAAGAAAGAAGACAGAGCCAAGCGGAGACAGGGTACCTGCCTACCCGCGAGCTTGCAGGAATGGAAGGAGCTCCCCCCAGCCTCTGCTGACGTAGGCAGGGTGCCTTACAGAGTCTCTTCCAATTCTTGCTACATCTCCAGTCGACACGGGTCCCGACGACGCTCAAAGAGATCATAGGCTTTCGTCTCTCAAGACTCTTTCCGGGGCCCGGCCGACCACTGCAGGCTGATGCAAGACGCATCGATAACAGAATGGTCGAGACGCCAACAGCTTCCGTAAGGTTACTGCTCGGAGTATGGAGTTAAGAAAGTGGGTACGAGGGTACGTCAGTGCTCAGGTATGGAATTAGCGGGACACCCAGCGGTTCCTAGGCCCACCCCAGGGCCTACTGTAGCTCGATCGCCCTTGCCACGCCCACACACCACCTCCACGGCCTGAGGAAGGAACGGGGAGCACGCCTTGGGCTTCGGCGGTATTGGGCCACTCATGTTGGGCTGGCTCGCGGCGTCATTCAGCCCCCGGGGGCGTCCAGCTCCCCGGCGCCAAATCAAGATGTACACTTGGGACCGGACTGCAAGTCCGCGTCCCTCCACCCGCACTCCCTCCCGCTCGCTCCAGACGTTGGTGGCAGACACCCATCATCCGCCACCCGCCTTTGTTTCCTTGATTCCAGATATATTGTGTTAGATGCCTGATGATAGCCAGGGACATAAGCACCCTGAGAGCTCCTTGCACGGCAAACCACGGGCGAGCCGCAGCGCCGTTCCCCACGGGACTCCGCGCCCAACCGGCCGTTAAAGAGGACTCCGTGTCAACCCCGGGCTGGGCTGGCGATCTGGGGGGCCCGCTGACACCCGACCCTTGTCTGGCCTTCCACTTTAAATGCGCTGCTTCCGCACCCTGTATTGCCGTTGACGCCAACCTCCTCTGCCACTGAGACCCACATGACGGGAACTGCACTGCTGTAGACCCAGCACTCTGGCCACCCTCGCAGCTCCACTCCCTGCTGACTACTCGACTTACAACGCTACCTCGTAGCTCCAGCGCCTCTTGAGCCTGGAACCTCTCATCTCTCGTCCTGCCGCGCCTGAGCACAACATCCACGCACCATCCACTCACTCGCCCACTCGTCTAGGCTGTGCCTTTGTCGCCCTACGCTGTACCGCCCTTCCGCGTTCCACCGCCGACTCGCTCTTTCTCCGCGGCTAGCACGCCAGCTCCCGTTGCCCTGCCCACTTACCCTCCTCATCACCCCGCCTTCGATATCTGAGGCGGCTGCCCGCATCTGCTCCCCCCTTTGTTCCGCTGCGACCGGCGCTCAACTGATCACTCCCAGGGCCGGGTCCCTTTCCACTCTCACATTTCTCCCCGAGACACCGTCCGCGGCCACTGCCAGCTAGCCGTCTCGCCCCGCGTCCGCTGTCCACCGTCACCATGACGTCTACCAAGTCCCAGCCCCAGCCTGACGGCCAGGGCGTCCCCCAGAGAGCCTTGCCTGGAAAGGCGCGGCTGATCACAGATAACCTCGAGAGGCCTGATCTGGATGATCGGCAGTACCGCGTCATCGAGCTGGCCAACAAAATGGAGGTCCTCTTGGCTCACGACCCCAAGGCCGACAAGGCGAGCGCCTCCATGGACATCCACGTTGGAAACTTCAGTGATGAGGAGGACATGCCCGGCATGGCACATGCTGTAGAGCACGTAAGTCCGCTCCTCCGGAGCCTCTTCGGCCCCGCGCCGTCGAGCTGGTTGCGGACGTGGTTCAGTCACTGACCGGCCTCCGTAGCTTCTATTCATGGGCACGAAGAAGTACCCTGGAGAGAACGACTACTCGCAATATCTCTCTTCCAATTCCGGACACTCGAACGCCTACACGGCGTCTACATCCACTAACTACTACTTTGATGTCTCCGCCAAGCCCGCAAACGATGAGGAGTCGTCCGAGTCCAACCCGTCGGCTCTGCTAGGTGGGCTAGACCGCTTCTCGCAATTCTTCGTCGAGCCGCTGTTCCTCGAGTCCACACTGGACCGGGAGCTGAGGGCTGTGGACTCGGAGAACAAGAAGAACCTCCAGAACGACTCCTGGCGCCTCCACCAGCTCGAGAAGTCTCTGTCGAACCCCAAACACCCTTTCTGCCACTTCTCGACCGGCAGCCTGGAGGTGCTCAAGACGTTGCCAGAGAAGGCGGGAATAAATGTCAGGGATAAGTTCATCGAGTTCTACCAGAAGCAATACTCGGCCAACCGCATGAAGCTATGCATCCTCGGGCGGGAACCCCTGGACCTCCTTCAGAAGTGGGTTGTCGAGCTGTTCACGCCTGTTCCGAACAAGGACTTGCCACTGAACCGCTGGGATTCCGAAGCCCCTCTGCGGCCGGCTGACCTCGGGATACAATGCTTCGCCAAGCCCGTGATGGACTCGAGGGAGGTCAGCCTATCCTTCCCTGTTCTTGACGAGGAAGAAATGTACAAGAGCCAGCCGAGCCGTTACATTGGGCATCTCATCGGTCACGAAGGACCTGGGAGTATCATGTCATACATCAAGGCCAAGGGCTGGGCCAATGGTCTCAGTGCCGGAACATATCCTATTTGCCCTGGTTCCTCTGGTATCTTTGACTGTCAGATCAGGTTGACGGAAGAGGTATGATCTCAGAACTCAGAGCGCTTAACGACCGTGGGCTAATAGTTGTATATCAGGGCCTCAAGCACTACAAGGAAATCGTAAAGGTTGTCTTCCAGTATATCGCGCTCCTCCGCGAGACTCCACCTCAGCAGTGGATTTTCGAGGAGCAGAAGGGCCTCTCCGACGTTGCGTTCAAGTTCAAACAGAAGACCCCTGCGAGCCGCTTCACCATGAGAAACAGCGCTCTGATGCAGAAGACCATCCCTCGGGAGTGGCTGCTCAGCGGTCTCGGCCGCCTACGCGACTTTGATCCCGAGGTTATCAAGAAGACCCTCGACTGCTTGAGGACGGACAACTTCCGTATGACAATCGTGTCCCAGCAAGTTCCGGGCGACTGGGACCAAAAGGAGAAGTGGTATGGCACGGAGTACAAGGTGGAGAAGATCCCCGAGGATTTCATGGACGAGTTGAGGCAGGCCGAGGCTGGCGCCCCTGAGAAGCGACTAAAGGCGCTCCACCTCCCGCACAGAAACGAATTCATTCCTAGGAAGCTCGAAGTCGAGAAGAAGGAGGTCAAGGAGCCGGCTGAAGCGCCCGCCGTTATTCGTAACGACGATTCTGCACTGACTTGGTGGAAAAAGGACGACACGTTCTGGGTGCCCAAGGCGAACCTGATCATCAGCTGCAAGAATCCTATCATCTTTGCGTCTGCCGAGAACGCTGTCAAGGCGAGGCTGTACACGGACCTTGTGCGGGATGCGCTAGAGGAGTTTTCGTACGACGCCGAGCTTGCAGGGCTCGACTATAACGTCAGCATCGACACTCGGGGACTCAGCTTCGACCTCAGCGGCTACAACGACAAGTTGCCGGTGCTCTTGGAGCATGTCCTGAAGACGACGCGGGAGCTCGAGATAAAAAATGACAGGTTTGACATTGTCAAGGAGCGTTTGATCAGGGGCTACGGCAACTGGGAGCTGCAATCCTCGTTCCACCAGATCGGGGACTACCTCAATTGGCTGAACTCGGAGCACGCCTACGTCATAGCAGAGTACGCCGCGGAGCTTCCTAACGTCACAGCCGAGTCGTTGAGACAGTACAAGCCGCAGTTGCTCGGTCAACTCCATGTCGAGCTCTATGTACACGGAAACGTCTATAAGGAGGACGCGCTGCGCTTGACGGACATGGTGCAGTCGGTCCTGGCGCCGCGGCCGCTCCCGCGGACCCAGTGGCCGATCAAGCGCTCGCTTGTGATGCCGCCCGGTGCGAACTACCTCTACAAGAAGACGCTGAAAGACCCGGCGAACGTCAACCACTGCATGGAGTATTGGCTGTACACCGGCGACAAGGGAGACCCGCTGACGCGAGCGCGCACCCTGTTCCTCGAGCAGCTGATGCACGAGCCCGCCTTCGACCAGCTGCGCACCAAGGAGCAGCTCGGCTACATTGTATTCTGTGGCGTGCGGGCCTTTTCGACGACGTACGGGTTCCGCTTCCTGGTGCAAAGCGAGAGGGACCCGGCCTACCTCGAGTCGCGGGTGAATGCGTTCATTGAAGGCTTTAGTGAGACGCTGAGAGATATGAGTGAAGAGGAGTTTGAGAACCACAAGCGGAGTCTTGTAGTCAAACTGTTGAAGAAGCTAGAAAACTTGAACTCGGAGACGAATAGGCACTGGAACCAGATTGCCGGGGAGTACTACAACTTTGGATCGAGTAAGTCACCTACCTCTTGCCTCTGTCCCCTCTACCGGCTATTACGAGACGGTAATACTGACAACTTTCTAGACAAGCAGGACGCCGAGACCGTCAGGGGCGTCACGAAGGCCGAGATCCAGGAGTTCTACAAGGCGAAGATACACACATCCTCCACGGAGCGCTCGAAGCTCGTCGTGCAGCTATTCGCGCGCGGGGGCAGCCAACCGGACGAGTCTAATGGCGCCGCCGAGGCACGAGAGCCCACTGTTATTGAGGATGTGAGGCAGTACAAGGCCGGGCTGATGGCTAGCGCCGGGGCGAGGCCCGCGAGGGACGTCACGGAGTTTGAGGAGCTCGATGCTAAGTTGTAAGTGCTAGGAGAGGAGGGTGGGAAATCATGGGATAAAGAGGAATGCGTGGCTATGGATTAAAAAAGGGTAAAGGGGTTGGCGTAGAGAAAAATACGGCGGGTAGATGGATGAAGGGGGCTAGATCATGGGTTAGAGGTGGTTCATAGACACCCTTACATGAGGTATTAATATCGACCGCGACTCCTTTATAGTATGGTATACGTTCGTCTGCATTTTTGGCTTCGGAGAGCCTGGGTCTCTCGAGCTACGTCCTAGTAAAGGGCGGAGCGTGGGAAGCCATATATCCCCTCTGATGCATGTTTCATCGGAAAGCTGTTCTCTTTCATTTTTACTTCGACTTTTCTGTAACCTGCTTTAACCTGGCACATATATTGACCTTGAATCCCTCAACAGAACGCCCTTCCCCCTTTTTACTCGTCCCCCCAAGCCTCACGCATCGTTAAACGAGTTCAGGAGGCTGACGCCCTCGCCCTCCCTCTTCACCAGCCTGCCCACAACCGAGGCCTTCTCGCCGCTCTTCTCCAGCGCGGCGACGGTCTCCCCCACCCTCTCGGGCGCGACGACGAGCACCATGCCGATGCCGTTGTTGAACGCCCGCGCCATCTCGTTGTCCTCCACGTCGCCCGCCTTCTGCAGCCAGCCGAAGACGGCCGGGCGGACCCAGCTGCCGAGGTCGATCTCCGCCGCGAGGTGCGCGGGGATCGTGCGCGGCGGGTTCTCGAGGAGGCCGCCGCCCGTGATGTGCGAGAGGCCCTTCAGGGCGCCGGCGGGGAGGTCGAGGAGGGACTTCACGTAGATGCGCGTGGGCTCCAGGAGGCTCTCGCCCGCCGAGAGGGAGGGGTCCCACGGCGCGGGGTCGGTCAGCGCGAGGCCCGCGCGGGAGAGGATCTTGCGCACGAGGGAGAAGCCGTTGGAGTGCACGCCCGAGGACGCCAGCCCGAGGATGACATCGCCCTCGACCATATCGTCCTTGCGCGGCAGCCGCGTGTCGGACGTCACGACGCCCAACGCCGCGCCGGCCGCGTCGTAGTCCGTCCCCTGGTAGAGACCGGGCATCTCGGCCGTCTCACCACCGACGAGCGCACACCCGGCCTGGACGCACCCCTTCGCGACGCCCTCGACGAAGGAGGCCGCCGAGGGCAGGTCGAGCCGGCTGCAGCCGTAGTAGTCCAGGAAGAGGAGGGGCCGCGCGCCCTGCACGACAAGGTCGTTGACGTTCATGGCCACGAGGTCGATGCCGACGGTGTCGTGCTTTCCCATGCTCTGCGCGATCATCAGCTTCGTGCCGACGCCGTCGATGGCGCCGACCAGGATGGGCGCGCCGGGGAAGCCGGCCCTTGAGAGGTCCAGCTCGCCGCCGAAGCCGCCGATCTGGGCGTCCGCGCCGGGGCGGGACGTCGAGGCCACCGCCGCGCGGATGCGCTCCACGAGCTCGTTGCCGGCGTCGATGCTGACGCCCGCCTGCGCGTAGGTGAGGCCCTGGCTCGCGGCGGGCCGGAGCGCGCGGTGCGCGATGTCCTTGCGGTAGAACATGTTCTCGAACTGGATGTTGGAGATGCCCGCGTAGGCCGCGTCAACGGCATCCTTGAGGGTGGGCCCAATGGCGGAGGAGGCGATCACACGGCCACCAGACGTCTTGAGCTGCGTGCCGTCGAGCTTCGTGCCGGCGTGAAAGATGTTGACCTCGGGCGACGTAGGAGGCGTCACGGTCATAGGAGTTCCCTTTGCGTAGGAGCCCGGGTAACCACCCGCGGCGACGACGACAGTCGCGCTGTACTTGTCCTCGATCTTGAGGTCGAAGGTGTCTAGGCAGCCGGCAACGCAGTGGAGCATGACCTCGGCGAGGTCGCTGGTCATGAGAGGCAGAGCGGTCTGCGTCTCGGGGTCGCCGAAGCGGACGTTGTACTCGAGCACGCGGGGGCCGTCCTTGGTGATCATGAGGCCCGTGAAGAGGACGCCGACGAAGGGGGCGTTCTCACGGCGCATGCCTCGGAAGGTGGGCTCGAGGATCTCGCGGTCGACCCGCTCCATGAGGTCGGGGGTCGCGATGGGGGTGGGGGCGTAGCAGCCCATGCCGCCCGTGTTGGGGCCCTGGTCGCCGTCGAAGATGCGCTTGTGGTCCTGCGCGGCGGGGAGCGAGACGAAGTCCTTGCCGTCGCAGAAGGTGAGAATGCTCAGCTCCTGGCCCTCGAGGAACTCCTCGATGACGACCTCGTCGCCGGCGTCTCCAAAGGCGCGGTCGACCATGATCTCGCGCACACCGGCGCGGGCCTCCTCCTTCGTCGTGGGGAGGATGACGCCCTTGCCGGCGGCCATGCCCGTCGCCTTGACGACGACGTTGTGCGAGACGGTGTCGATGTAGGCGAGGGCCTTTTCGGGGTCGGAGAAGTTCTCGTACGCGGCGGTGGGGATGTCGTGGCGCTTCATGAAGTCCTTCGAGAAGGTCTTGCTCCCCTCGAGGCGCGCGGCGTCGCGCGAGGGGCCGAAGACGCGGATGCCGGCATCGCGGAAGTGCTCGGCGACGCCGGCGACGAGGGGCGCCTCAGGGCCGGGGACAACGAGGTTCAGGGAGCGGGCGCGGGCGAGGTCGACGAGCGCGGGGAAGTCCTCGGCCGAGACATCGGTGACGTTGGTGGTCTTGGGGCAGAGGGCGGTGCCTCCGTTGCCGGGGACGGCGACGATGGACTCGACGCGGGGCGACTGGCTGAGCTTCCAGGCGAGGGCGTGCTCGCGGCCTCCGTTGCCGATCAGGAGCACGCGCACGGGCCCTTGGAGGACGGCAGCCATGGCGAGAAGGGGTTCTGGGGTGGCGTTAGTGGTTGGTGAGGCCAGGAGTAGAAGTTTGTATGTTCTCAGAGTCACGAAGAAGAGTGTGTTCTTCGCTCGTGGAAATTTCAAGGTGGGGCTCAGATTGCGGGGGAGGGGTACTTGTGGACAGGGTTGGTGGAAGTGTGCGCATGGAAACAGCAAAGGAATGCTCCATTGGCGTTGCCTCAGGTCCTTTCTTCCATACTCACATTTATCAGGGCTTTACTGTGAAGCCTTGGGTGTGATTTGGCTTTCAACGCCAGAGATGTGGTCGAGTCTGTCGCCGAGTAGACCACAGAGTTCACCTCTGGCGGGGCAATTGGCTGTCGCGGGGCAGGAGAAAAAGTTTTGGGCTCCGGCCACTGGACGGCGTGCCCATTGGCTGCTGGCCGCGGCGGGACGGCGCTTCTTTCGCCGATGGTCGGGGACCCCGTCGCTGTGTCTGGTGGGGGGAACTACTGGAGGCCATGATGAGTAACGCCAGCAGCTTGGCCATTGATGTGCTGCAATCGACACTGACACAGCATGCCGAGTACATAGGCAGCAACATACTGAGCGCCGCGGAGATCGATCGCCAGCGCCGGCAAAACCTGAGCTTGCCCACATTGAGCCGCGCAGCGATTACGTGCAGATACGCTCGTGGCCGTGGCGATCTGCGACGACCGCCACTCATTCCTCCTCGCGGACACGATGGGGAGATCGTTCATCTACGCCAAACACGCAGCGTGAGGCTGACCCGGGAGGCAGTGGCTGAGAAGCCCGGCAGCGTTCCATCCTGACCCCCCCGTATTCCCTGCTTCCCGTCGACCTCGTGATGCGGACACGTCAGGGCCCTATTCCCGATTCGAGGGAGCCGGTGGCACGTTTCGTCGGGTGCCACCCACGCGCTCTTCCCCCCACGCCGCCCACGCCGGGGCGGAGAGGAACCAAACTTGGATGTGTGACGACAGGGTTACTTGCTTTTTGACCTTGTCACGGTGATATCTCGCGGTCGTCTTCTGTTCCCTCCGCTCGGTGACACGGCGATCGCGGGCTCTTCCGAGACAACATGAGGACGCCTCGGGGCCATCACGGGGTCGATGGGAGCGTCCGATCGGCCCCCACTTTGCCACGGCGACCGGCTTGAGGAAGCGGACCTTCGAATCAGAGACGACATCTCGTTTCCAGCGCCAAGCATTTCCGCAGATCCGGCTGCGCGGTGATCATCAGCAGCACATCCGGTTCGCCATGCGACTTCCAAGTGATCCCGAGCGACACCCCGCAGCGGCGCTGTCTCGGACAGGGTCCAATGACGCGAGAAGGAACCCCCGGTCGATATAGTGAAACGCCTGGAATGCCGCCGCTATCCGCCTCCAAATGTGCTGAGTGCTCAGTAGAACCAAAAGCCAACATCTGGGGGAAGCGTTGTATTCGGAATGTGGGGAACTCGGCCGCATAGGCAGGTGCCGAGAGCATGATGCTGCGAACGTGACGACGTACGTACGGCCGAATCCTTCCCGACAGCAGCTTGTGTTCATGTTTTCGTCCCGGCAGCCAACGTGGTATTGGGTCAATGGTCCTTGTATCCAATCTCGGCGATCCCCACCACGGCCACTCTTTGGGGCCTCTCGGTCAACCTTTTGGCTTGATCTTGGTGGGTCGCGTCGCGGCCACGCCGGAGCGCCTCTTCGCGTGCCCTGTTCCGGCCTAGCCCCAGTACCTCAGCCCTGGGAACCCTGTTGTCGTGCATCAATCACCCATGCGGTTTTGCCCGTCTGCATTGTTCTTTCCAGCCCAAGGAAGAATAGCCCCGTAAGGCCCCTGTTCTACTGGGGCGCAGCCGAGGAATTCCACAAATCTTGGAGACTGCTCACATCCGGGATCTGTCACTTGACCAAGCGAGACCATTGGAACCAGACTGCTGGAGATACCCAAACCAACCACCCGGTTCTGCTGCACCCCCCGGCTGCCACCACACCCTTGCCTGGTCGTCTGCGCTTGGACTGGAACCTTGCGGCCTCGAGGGCCGGCAAGTGGTGCGGGCTGCCAAATGGACCCCTCCAAACCTTGGCGCCAGCAACATCCCGGCAGTGGTATATTGCGAGGGTTCTGGACCGCAGTGCCAAGGACTTCCCGCCTCGTGGTTGTCCCGCGTGCACGGGGTGAGAGCAGCGACGAGGTGTTCGTCTGGCCTGTTTGCTCGGGCCTTCGGGACAACGTTGCGCCCTTTGTCCCTTCTGGAGGGTTGCGGGACACGGACACTCTCCATCCCAGCCCCGGAACACGGTACCTGTAACTTAAACTCGGTGGCTCTCTGGTAGTGTCAGGTGGGCGGATAACAGCGCTGGTTGAAATTTTCTGGGGCACGCCCCACTCATATCCAGCCCCGACCTTCCAGAATCCCGTTCCTGCCAAAGAGGGAAACTGGTCGAACCCGAAAGTCTTCACATTTCTCTACCACGCCTCTCCTCGTGCCGCTTTCTGCTCCGCTCCCTCCCACACGTCTCCTCCGGGGCTCACCGCCAGCGCAGAACTCCGCACCGCATGCACCAGAACCCCCCACGGAACCCTGTGCTCGCTACATCACCGCTGTAGCGTAGCCTGCCCCGTAATATCACCTCATACCCGCCGGGAGCTCTGTGTTTGTGCCCTGCCCACGCGCGTTTCCCATCTGCTTCTCCAGCATCACCAGCGTCTCCCGTGCACTTTCCGCCACTTGAATTGCTTTTGCGCTGTTCTCACAGTCCCGACCCGCGCTTTCCGGTTTCTTCTTCAACATAGCCAGAACAGCCCTCTGCTCTTCCCCCCGATCTCCGATTGCGCCGCCTCGCGCATCCATACCATCATCCTGAAATAATCCACACATCGAGAATTCTGCCCCCGCAATGCGCAAGCCGACAAACCCTTGTCCGCCGCCTCTACCCGCCCTGTCATTCTATTCGCTGTGTAATACATACAGTTGAGAACCAGGAAAAAGTACAAGGGAGCAATGGACAACGACGCCTCGAGGTTGATTGCCGGCCTCGAGGAAAAGCTCGCGGACCTCGACAGCAAGGTCGCGGCCTACCGGAAGGACCTCGCCGACGAGTTCACGCGCCATTCGCAGCGGGTGCTCCGAGATCTGCCTGGGCCGCTGTCGGCCACGGTCCAGCGCGAGGTCGCCCTCTCTGTGCATAAATATCCGGCCATCAGCCCTGCACTGCCGCCAGCGCCAGCCGTCGCCAGCGCTGACTCACCCGAGCGTGCGTCTTCCGGCAGCACCCCTCCGTTGCCTGCCATGGACGCCGCCAGCACAGGAGGTGCCACAACGAGCACGATCACCGCTGCGACCACCACGTCCCGCCCCGCCGATCACGAGGCCTCTCGTCCCGCTTCCGGGTTACCTCGACCCGCAACGCCACCGCGACCTGCATCCTCCGCGGCCACCACCGACGACCTCGGCCAGATGTCCGACTCGCCTGACGACCGGGAGAGCGACCTCCGTGGGGTTTTCACCCCGACTTTCCTCCCCCTCCTCGACACCTCGATCGACCGCATGAGATCTCCGCCTACCCCTCCGAAGCGCCGGAGCAACAGGCACACGCAAACTACCACACCAATGGATGCGAGCGACCCCCCGCGGGCGGGAGCCGGCGAGCCTCGGCTGTCGACGAGCCCCCAGCCCTCGCCGCTCCCCGTGCGGCCGCCCACCGTCCGCCGCGGGACGGACGATCTCTCAAACTCGTCGGTGCTCTCCGATAAGAGCGACTCCAAGTCGCGGCGTAGCGCGCTGCGGCGGTTCTCGAGCTCATCGAAGCCGCAGAGCCCTAGGCGGGTGCGCTTCGAGGTCGCGGGCACCGAGGTGCTGCCTACCTCATCGCCGTCGAGCAGTTCGCCGGACGTCAGGCAGCCGCCGCCGGACGCTGGTTACACAACACCGACCCTTGACGGGGGGGACGATCCGCCCCGCGATGCCACGACGATGCTGGGACTCATGGACGGCGAGGATGACGAGCCGCCGCCCAAGAAGGTCTCGTCCACGCAAGCGCTGAGGGCGCTGTCCAAGCTGCCGTTCGACTCGGACACCGTCTGGATGCCGGTCACGCAGGATTCGAACACGGACCCCGATTCGGAAGGTCGAGTCGCTGACGCTGTGCAACCTAACTCTTCATTAAAGTCCGAAACATCGGCGGGTACCGGTCGGCGGCCCCCTACGCCCCCTCCGCGAAGGCCGACGCCCTTCGAGACCGGTCGAGCGAATACACATCTGGGCAATCCGCTGCAGCCAGCGGTGGAGTCGTGGCAGGACGATAATGATTCGGATGACTCGTCTGACGATGATTTCCTTTCCATGGCGAAGCCCAAGTCTTTCGCCAACAAGAAGGTGTTACAACCTAGACGCGCGAAGCCGCCCTCTGGCGAGGGATCGAAGCCCGTCTCGGCCAGGCGCGCGACGACGGACGCCGTTTCTAGACCTCCCAAGGGTCCACAGGTTTCTGCCCCAGCTACCGGTCCCGCAAATGCCAGCGCGCCGCAACGGGAGGCCGCGCAATCAAACGCCACCACGCCGGGCCCCACGAAGCCCGCGAAAGACGAGCCCCAGGACGTGGGACCTGACCACAGTGACGTCTTCGACTTTGAGGACTCAGAAGGCATACCGTCGGCCCGTCCACCTACTCCTCCTCGCGACGAGTCCGAGTCGGATACGGAGAGCACTACGCCCTTCCCTGGGGAGCATCTACAGATGTACTCTACGTCGCCGGCCGTGAACATTCCGCAGGCACCGCCTATCCAGAAGCCAGTGCCCGCCGACGATGCCGCGCCCTCCACGCCAGTGAACGTGCCTAGCTCGATGTCCAAGTCCACGCCCACCGTGGGGTCCTACAAGGGGCGCCCCCTCACGATGCCGGTGGTGGTGGACCCCTCCGTGCACGAGCAGGCGGAGGCGCTGGGCCAGTTCAACACGTTCGTGGGGGGTCTGGACGGGCGGTCCGGCATGGATGATGGGGATATGAGCAGCTTCCGGGCCAGTCTGGCCAATATCCCGATTGGCGGGACGGCGAAGAGCTTTACGGAGAGGATGATGATTGAGGACATGGAGGAAATGGAGAAAGAGCTAAGGGAGAGGGAGGAGGAAGAGTCGTTTCCGAAGGGATGAGGGCGCTAAGGCGAGGTGAATGAGAGGTTGCTAAAGGATGTGGATGAGGGATAGCTAAGGGCATATCCCGTGTTCTTATAGTTTTGCTTTTTTTTCTTTCTGTGATTTGCATCGGGCATGGAGCTTCCGGTAAAATGGGACGGCGGGATCGAAGGCATATGTATTAGACTAGAGGCACCTGTATATATACATATATCGGCTCATCAGTGTGCTCGTATTGGTTGTTAAGCTTGCTATGTATGCTATGTGGTTAGGAGTTGGAATATTCGAAGATACGTTGTAAGTGGTAAGGCAGGCAGGCAGGCATGATCAAACTATATCAAAGGCCGCATCACAGCAGCCTTAGTCTTGCCATCTACCAGGAGGATTTCTTGCTACAGGCATCCACAGGAGAGCACAGGCGCAACGTATTACAGGCACTGCTGCATGTCAATACTCAAAAGCAAAGCAACCGAAACAGCTTGATCCACCCAACCCGAAAGAGGAAGACGTGGTGCGCGATCGTTTCCATGCCGCGGGAGTGCTTGGCGGGCGATCATCAGCCTTGTGCCGCGGTGTCGGAAATAAAAGGAGTGGCGGGCAGAGGTGTGCTGGTGGTGGTGGTGGTGGCCAAGTGGTGGTGTGTGCCAATTGTACAGTGTGTGGGTGGTGGAGTTGAGATGGAGCTTGGGCCCCACCTGCTGCATGCAGTTTACGGGGCTCGTGGTGCTGGCGGGAGAATTAGCCGACCGATCAGATCTCGGCCATTTTTCAGCAGCCTCGTACGACGACGACACGCCGCTGAGCCAGTCGCGACCTATCCGAGACGAGAAGAAACGCTTTTCTATTTCTGCTGCCCACGCGGACGCAAATCGGACGAGCGACAGACACGCTGCCCACGATTACCTGGTTTATTGATTCGAAGCTTCTAGCCAAGAGCTAGAAGAGCATTTGCGACAATGGGCGGCCTACGGTTGGAAGTCTTCAGGGTAGGGAACCTCCCTGCAACCTCCCCTAGCCCTTCTTGCTCCCCCGGCTAGACCCCGAGGAGACGGCGTATGAGAGAAAGGTGGCGGACTGACAAGCACGCGCAGTTCGGCACGTACCTCCTCTTCCCCATCGGCATCATGTACTACTTCGGCACGAACCTCGACAACCGCTTCGCCGTCGACGGCTTCTGGCCCAAGGCCGAGGAGGCCCACAAGATCCCGCACTCGCGCGAGGAGATCAAGGCCGAGTACGACCGCATCGTCGAGAGGCAGCGGGCACTGAGGGAGAGGCGGGAGGCCGGGGAGCGGAGGGACGGGTGAAGGACGGACACAGAAGCCCAATTGAGCTTTGTTGGGGCGTTTTTTTAGGGGGAGCATTTTTGAAGGCGTTGTTGGGATTTTCGATCTTGGTATCTCCTCTCTCTGTGGTCTATGTGATCTATTCGCTGTATATTACATGTTTTTACATACCGGCATCATACGAGTCTGCTTCACGAGGGTTTACGGCGCGATGAGGTTCTCCTGCACGTTGGCCCACCGCTCGTCCGAGATGCTCCCCTTGGTGGCGTTGATGTAGCAGCCCATCACCTCGGGGAACTCCTGCAGCGCGGCAAGGAACCCGGCCAGGTCCCGCGCCGCCACCTCCGAGTCCAGCGTCGCGGCCATGTCCCCCCTCGCCCTCCACATCAGCTCGGCATCCGCCTCGACGCCGCACTTCTCCTTCACCACCCCGGCCAGCCGGCTCGTCTCCCCAGGCTCAGTCCACACCGTCACCTCCGCGTCCTCGACGTCAAAGTCGAGCACGCCCTCCTCCTCAATCACCGTAGTGACTACGTCGTCCCCTTCCCTGCCCTCCTCCAGCTGCACGGATATCCGCCCGCAGTGCTCAAAGTAGAAGAGCGTGGAGCCGGGCTTGCCGCCCGACTTGCGGATCAGCGCGTTGAGGTCCTGCAGGCTGCGCAGGCGCGAGTCCGTCTCCACGTCCAGGAGCAGCGCGACGTTGCCCGGCATCACGGCCTCGAGGGTCACCTTGTCCAGCCCCGAGGCGCCCAGGGTGCGCGACTGGCCGCGGGCGACGGCGCGGGCGATGAAGTCGTTTGTCGCGTTGGCGGCCTTTGCGGCCGCGATAGCGGATGCGAGGGCTGGGTTCCCGTTCTTGTCGGGGCCGCCTTCTGTCGGGGTGTTAGGGAGCGTGTGTGAGGGGCTTATATGGGGAGAGGGTTGAGGGGGAGTGAGTATGGGGGAGGGGTGAGATGAGATGAGATGAGACGGGGTGAACTTACGCCTAGACGCGTGGGTTATGGCCCGCGCGAGGATGATGTTCTGGGCGCCGCGCTTGCGGTCGGCGGCGCCCTTTTCGTGGCGGATCTTGGACCACTTGTTGTGGCCGGCTCGGAGCGGCGCCGAGGTCGAGAACGAGGCTCTTAGACGGACGGACGAGGCGACGAGCGAGCGGCAGAGGCGGGCTGGGGACGAGGCCATTGTGGGATGGGCATGGGCCGGGAGACAGCTCCCATTTGTGTTCCAGTGTGACCCAGTGCAGAAGCGGGTAACCCTGTTTTTTTGAACCCAATTTGCCCGGGAATCCAAGTTCGCCTGGGCTTTGCGGTCGCTCGCGTGCTCTGTGTCGCCGGGTGAGATTTCGGCGAGGTCGAGCGAACAGCTGCGCGGGGCCGGCCGCTGATTGGCTCGTTAGGCGGCGCCTCTGACAACCCGCTAATTTTCGATCCGGTTCGTGCTGCTTCCCGCCTCCGAACACCGTCTCCGCCAGATTCTCGACCCCTTTAATACTCGGCACGTTCACCCGCGGAACGCTTTCCTCCACGACGCACACAGCAGCCTCGAAGCCCGGGAGGATCCGATCTCCGCCTGCCCCCCACAGCTGCCATCTCCATCCACACCGACTCGACCATCCCGCCCATGTCCCACCCCGACTAAACTCGAATCCCTCCCTCCCCTCCCCTCCCCGCAACTCGCCCACCTCCGACAATGGCCGCCGAGTCCTCGGCCTCGACCCCGGCGCCCGCCGCCGCCGCCGCCACTGCCCCGCGCTCGTCCGGCCCGGAGCTCGACCTCCCGAAGCTGCAGTCCCTCCCGCCCGAGCAGCAGGAGCTCTTCCTCCTCACCTTCGTCACCGACCTCTCGCGCCACGTGCAGTCGCTCTCGCCCGACGACTGCACCGCCCAGCAGGTCTATCTCAAGCGCGAGGTCTTCCAGGTGCTGGGCCTGGCCTCGCCCCAGCCCTCGCGCGTCGTGCGCAACAACCTCGCCCGCTGCCTGGCCCGCTTCCTCTCCCGCGGCGACCGGAAGCTGCTCTTCGAGACCCTCAACGAGCTCGTGGCCATCGTGGCCGGCGGGCGGGCCAAGTCCGACGCCGACTCCCGCGCTAGGCACGCCGCCGTCGTGTGCCTGGGCGAGCTGTTCGGTGCCGCCGGCGACAGCGCCATCGGGCTGCACCAGATCTCGTGCACCACCCTCATCAAGCTCCTCAAGTCGTCGCAGAACAACGCCGGCCTGCGCGCCGCCGCCCTGGCGGCCCTGGGAAAGATTGCCGGCATGGTGGGCGCCAGCTTCGACGAGCCCATCGCCAGGGACGTCTGGAAGCAGGCTAGGAGCCACGCGGCGGGCGACAAGGGGTGGCTCGTGGTCGTCTCGGCTTGCCGCTGCCTGAAGAGCCTCGTCAGGCATGCGCCCTACTTCTGGAACTCGTCCGACTTTGACAAGCTTGAGACCGCCGTGTTCAAGGCCATTGACTCACCCTCGTCGCAGGTGAGGCATGCGGCGGCCGACTGCTTTGCCGAGGCGCTGGTCCAGGGGTATTCCGATGTGGCTCCTACGGCGGGTGGGCTCTCACGCGCAAAGTCCAAGAGGGGCAAGTCGAAGCCCATCAAGCGCACAACGACGGGCCTTGTCGACGAAGACGAGGTGCCTTCGCGGCCTCAGAGCCCCGCGCCGTCGGGCAAGAAGCAGGTGCTGGCGCTCTCGTTCCCCGAGATCCTCAAGATCCTCTCGGCCCAGTACGTCCGCTCGTCCACCACGAACCGCGCGCGCGCCGGCATCGGCGTCTGCTACGGCAGGCTCATGAGGAAGCTGGGTGAGAAGGTCGTCGAGACGAACTATCTCACCCTTGTTGAGAGCCTGGCTGTGGATGTCCTCGGGCACAACACCATCGCCAACAACCGGTACCGGCTCCTCGTCTCGAGGCGCATCGTCGAGACGCTGCTGCGGGACGTCGTCGGGAACGAGATACTGGGAGAGCCAGGCCAGCTCTCGGCCGCCAAGTCGCTCGTCAACAACGTTCTTAAGAACTACCCCCAGGTCTTGCCCGAACGTCCGGAGCCCTCGAAGAGCCTGCTCATCACCGCGCTCGGTGCGCTGTCTTCGCTCATAGACGCCCTCGGATCGGCGTCTAACGCCTTTGCCGAAGCCTGCCGCGAGGGGCTCCTACAGGTTCTGCCGCACCCCAGCTATGCGGTCCAGATCTACGCCGCCTCGTGCATGAAGAACTTCTCCCTTGCCTGCCCGCAGCAGCTCCTGCCCTGTCTCACGATCTGCATGAACAGCCTTAGTCGGGAGCTGTCTCACCTCGGCACCGCCCGCAGCTCTCCCCGGAAGTGCATCGGCTTTGCCCATGGTCTGGCGTCCACACTTAGCGCCAGCCCCACGCGTCCCCTCTACGGTTCCGTCGACGTGAACAGCCGCGTCCTCACCATGGCGACGAACCTGCTCAAATCGAGCGGACAGTCTGAGCTCCGCGTCTCGAGCACGCAGATCCAGGTTGCATGGATCCTCATCGGCGGCCTGATGTCTCTGGGCCCCAACTTCGTCAAGATCCACCTCTCCCAGCTCCTGCTGCTCTGGAAGAACGCGCTGCCGAAGCCGCTCGCCAAGGACAACACGTCGACACGGGGGCCGCTGGAGGCTTCGTTCTTAGCGCACGTGAGGGAGTGCGCCCTGGGCTCGATACTCGCATTCCTCCAGTTCAACCAGCGCCTTCTCACCGTCGACGTCTGCAAGCGGATAGCTGCCATGCTGCAGAACACGACGGCCTTCATCAAGACACTGCCGTCAAAGAAGACGACGGATGACGTCTCACAGAGGCTAATACCGGCGCTGCAGTTGCAGGACATCAACATGATGGTACAGCGCAGGGTGCTGCAGTGCTACATCAAGCTCGTAACGACGAGTCCTGCCGGCGGCGCGGAGGCACTTCTACAGTCCAACCTACTTACTCTGGCCGTCTCCCTCTTTGCCGACCCCGAGAACTACGCCGCAAACTCATTGAGTTCCTCTATTGCCTCTGCGGCAGGAACTTTTGAGACGATATGGGACGTTGGGGACAACTCGGGCTTTGGAGTGACCGGTCTTGTCAGGGGTTTCGATGTTAGGAACCTTCCCGGCCAGCAAGACAATAAGAGCGATGTCCCGATATTGAGCGACGGGAGCCCCGAGGACGCCATCGACAGGCTGTTGCTCTCGCCCATCTGCGGCACCATCGAGCATGATTCCTCACTGCTCTACCTCGGGCTGGATAGCACAACCTCTGGCCTCCCGCCCGATCCGCCTGCTACCGAGGTCATTAATATGGCCATCCAATTATTTGCGTTTGTCTTCCCTCTCGCGCCCGGCAAGGTGCAGGAGAGCATTCTCGAGCAGATCAAGACCTTCTCCTCTGCCGGCCCGCTACAGCGTGATCTTGGAAGGAAAGCCGCCATCAATGTCAACGTATCAGCGGCCATCCTCTCGACGCTCAGGGTGGCCGTCAAGGAGACGAGCTGCCCTCCCGGCGACATCACAAACGCTGCGGTGGAGAAGCTGCTGCAAGACACGCTCCGCGACACCGTCATCGATGCGGACCCTTACGTGCGCAGCATGGGCTACGCCGCGGTGGCGCGTCTCTGCAGCGCGTGTGGAAATGGGTTTACGACGCATGAGATTAAGTACCTCGTCGACACCATTGTCATCAACAGGGAGCCGAGCGCCCGGGCGGGTTGCGCCATGGCCCTAGGCGCTATCCAGAGCAAGGCCGGGGGTATGGCTTCGGGATATCAGCTCAAGACCATTCTCGGAATACTCATGTCACTCTGCAACGACCCTCACCCAACCGTCCACTCGTGGGCTCTCGAAGCGTTGAGGCTGGCGTCTGACGCCGCAGGGCTCGGCTTCTCAGCCTACGTGCCGAGTACTCTTGGTATGCTCGCGCAGCTGTACTCCAACGACACGCATAACCCCGAGATCTCATCTGCCATATCGATGAACCTCGAGATGGAAGTGTCAACGGCAGCGGTGATAGCGAGATCCGTTGATTCCCTAATCAACGTACTTGGGCCCGATCTTCAGGATTCCACAAAGTCAAGAGAGCTCATTCTAGGGTTGGTGGACCAATTCAAGCAGGAGGAGGAGCTGCTTGTGCAGAGAGCCTGCCTCGGGTGCCTCGAACATCTATCCCTGTACGCTCCCGGCCACATGATCTTCGCCGACTACGTCGGAACTCTCCAGGAGTATCTTAATTGCGAGGATAAGTTGTTACGGGATGCCGCCGTTGATGGGCTCTACAACATAATGAGACGCGACCCGCGGGACGTCATTGGCGCGGCCGAAAAGGGTTTCGAGGAGCAGCTATGGCTCGTTCTCGATAGCGAACCGTCGCACGACGGTATCCGTAACGTCATCCGCAACTGGATGCGACAGACGTGCCTGAAAGAGACGGAACTATGGCTGCAGAGATTCCAGGCAGTGCTAAAGATGACGCGTGCCAAGGTCAAGGAGGACCAGGGCGCGGGCGCGAAGGCTAAGTCGGCGCTGCCAGACCTCCAGGACGAGGAGGTAGCCGGCTTCGCTTCCGCGGGCGGGGTCGCCGACGAGAAGGACGGGTCGGCGGGAGGCAAGGAGGTCGAACCCCTGCGATGGCAGGTGACGACGTTTGCTATGAGCTGCCTGAACGACGTCTTCATCCTCGTCGCAAAGGACATCGCGACGAATGGCGAGTCGGAGAGCCAGGCGGCGCTGCAAAACAAGATCGCCGACGTCGTGCGCATGGCTTTCTCGGCGTCGACTTCGAGCGTGCTCGAGCTGCGCATCTGGGGCCTCAAGATCGTAGGGGCGGTGCTTAAGATGTTCGGAAAGACCCCCGACCCCGATTTTGACGAGGCCATGCTCCTCGAGCAGTACCAGGCGCAGATCAGCTCGGCGCTGACCCCGGCGTTCGCGGCAGACTCCTCGCCGGAGCTCGCAGCCGAGGCCATCAACGTGTGCGCGAGCTTCATCGCCACGGGTATCGTCACAGACATCGACCGCATGGGCCGGATCCTCAGGACGCTCGTCACGGGGCTCGAGAACTTTGCCAAGGACGGCGGCGGGGAGAACGCGAGCATTGGTGACCTGAAGGGCCTCACGCCAAACGCCCAGGTCATGGTCAAGATGGCCGTCTTTGCGGCGTGGGCCGAGCTTCAGGTCGCGAGCACCGAGCAGAAGTACCTCCTCGACGTGCTGCGGCCGCACATCGCCACACTGACCCCCCTATGGCTTGAGTCGCTGCGCGAGTTCTCGCGGTTGCGCTTCGAGCCGGACATCTCCATGACGCTGGGTCCCCCATCCCTATCTGGCAGCCTGGACACTATCTACGCGGCGCTCAACCGCGAGACGCTCCTCCGGTTCTATCAGGACTCGTGGCTCAAGCTCGTGGACGCCATCGCGAGCCTTATCGAGCAGGACAGCGACTTTGTCTTCGACGCGCTGGACGGCAAGGCGTTGGAGGGAACTTCGCAAGCCAACGGGTCATCAGCGCCATCTACACGTGGCGCGGACATCAACTACCGCGACGAGCCGGTGGCGTTCTTCTTCGTGCTCTTCGGCATCGCCTTCGAGGCGCTGGCGACGAAGCCCGGGCAGAGCGACTCGCTGCAGTTGCAGGAGCAGACGCTCTCGATCCTGCAGGCGCTGCGGAAGATTCTACAGCCGAGCGTCTCGGGGCAGGCCATCTTCCGCGAGGCGGTCTTCTCGGAGACGATGGACCTGCTGGACCGACTTGTGCTGACGGACGGCTTGGACGTCCAGGGGGTTATCGTGGAGATTGCACGCGGTCTATGCGTGGCGCATCCGTCCGCGCGGAAGAAGGGGGAGGACACCGAGGAGGGAGATCTCTCAGAGGACATTGAGCAGCTGTTTGAGCTGACGCGCATCATCGTGCTTGTTCTATCTGGCCTGCTACCGAACCTGAGCGAGGGTAACCAACCACTAAGGCACCAGATGACAGAAGAAGCCGTTCTGCTCATCGGCACCTCGCTCGACGCTCTCATCGACGCGGCGGAGGCATTCCCCTCCATCATCAAGACGGACCTACACGCGTGCATAGTGCACATCTTCGCCACGATCCTCTCCACGCAGACGCAGGCGTGCCAGGAGCTCATCGTGCCCCAGGCGCTGCCGACGCTCAAGCGCTTCGTGGCCGGCATGGGCGCCAAGTCCAGCGACAAGAAGAGGACGGACGTCCAGCTGCAGGGCTGCCTGAGGAGGTTCCTGTCGGTGTACCTGAGGGCGCAGAGGAGGGAGGAGACCACGTCACTCGCCTCGGTGAAGAACTGCTTGTTGGCGAGCACGATCCTGTTCACGGCGGGGACGAACGGGCTGCCGGCTACGGATGGGGTTGTGGGGCGGTATCTCGAGGAACTGCTTGATTGTCTCACGGACCGGATGGTGAGTGTCACATCCCTCGCCCCCCTTATCGTTCTGCCTGTCATTGAGATGTTTCATGGTTGTGCTAATACGTGATGTAGACTGCCAAGATGGCTGCAAACTGCATCCGCTCCCTCCTCCTCACACCCTCTCCCACAGCGGCAGACCACTCGATCGCGCGCTACCTCTTCCCCCGCCTCATCGCCTTCGTGACGGACACCAACGCGGAGGACCCCGCCGGGGCGCGCGCCATCGTGCTGCACACCCTCACGCAGTACGTCGCGTCCTTGGCGACGACGCAGCGGCCCGAGAAGGACAGGAAGCTCGCGGCCGGGGCGGGGCTCGTGGTGGCCGCGCTGCTGGCGAGGGCGAGGGGGGAGGGCGAGGGCAGCTACGCCGACACGAAGAGGGACCTATTGGCCCTCGCGGCCGCGGAGCAGGGCGTGTTCAGGGCCGTGGTGGCGGGGCTGAGCGGGGAGCAGAGGGAGTTCCTGGGCGAGGTGATCAGGTGGGGGGAGGGCCGCGCGGAGGAGGAGAGCGGCGGGGGAGGGACGCCGGCCATCCAGCTGAAGATGGACTTTGGGGCATAAAGCCCAGTTGGAAGTTCTGTCCGTGTTGTTCAACTCGTTGTTTTTCGGTGTAAGAGGGGAGTTTGATAGGGTTATCTTGCACAGCTCGGGGTTTGGTGGTGGGGTTAGAGGGTGATAGCTTTTGCATATGCATACAGAAACAAGAAAGCTGCGCGTGAAGAGAAATTAAAGTAAAGAAAGCCGTTTTGTTTGCTGCGGGAGGCCGCATGCGCCTCTCCGCCTCTCCCCGACACACCGGGTTCGTTTTGCTTCCTGCGCCCCTCCCCCTTGTCGGCCTTTTTTTCTTCTTCTTCTTGGCCCTGTGTGTGCGTGCGCGTTCCTGTTGGGAAATGAGGGCAGGCTGCAGAAGGGGGCTTGGAGAATCGCTTCGAGGTGGCTGCAGCCCGGGACGCCCCCGGTCACTTCCGGCGCCGCTGCGCGCATAGATGCGGGCCCCCGGATCCCTGCCTTCCTCGTGTTCATGTCCCCATCCGTCCCGCGCCCTTCCCGATTCGTCCTGGACATAACGTTCCCCACGCGTGTTGTTTCCGAAGGAGTAACCCCTCCCTTGCGGTGCTGCAGGGAGGCGGCGGGGACCTTGCCGTGGCCTGCTCCGCGAGGTGGGGCCGGCCGCTGTGTGACCCGGAAGCGCTGCCGCGGCGGATGGATTCGGCGAGCTGCAGCTGATATGCGTGGTCCGAGGGTCGAGCAGGCGCGAGCACGGGGACGGGCCGGAGAAAGGAATGGGGTGGGACTTGGTGTGATGGGGGTGAACCGGGTTCAAAGCAGGGTAGACAGCAGCTCAATTAGAGTTCCGTGGGCGACTTACACGCCCCCACGGTCCGGCCCGCACATTAGCAAACAATGAGTTCCCCCCGAAGAAGCTTGCCACCCGAGACGCTTCGCCAATGGAAATTGCCCGATCATGAAGACCCGTGCCTCTTCTTCTTCTTGTCAGCCTTTTGATCGACCCTATTACTGGACCCGTTCACAATGACCGGCATCACGGGCCCCTTCTCCCTCTCCCTGCCCTTGTCCTTATCCTCCCTCTTGCTCTTGTCCTTCTTCTTCTTCTTCGAGTCGTGGCCTTGGCAGGTCAGTACCGCTCGGGGGAACAGGGGAGCCATGGTGCACTCACGTCGAGAATGCGTCTCAGTGGGCTCGACGCTGGTTGGCCAGTATTCGCCGGAGGTGTACCCGCAGTGATACCCAGCATAGCCGTACGGGTAGCTCTCCAGGCCCAGGCCGTCCATCATGGGCTCCAGGGACTCGTAGTATCCATCCGCCTGTGCATTTCTCATCAGCACCCCCTTGCCTTGCCTTCCAAGCGGTCGGGACCGGGGTGTCTTACATGGGCACTCTCATGGGAATAGCCCGCCAGGGGACCAGACGATGCTACGAAGCTCTGGCTCCGAAGCGGCTGCCCGACGTCGACGAGCGTCCGGATCGAGATTCTCTGGCTCGCGTTGCGGCAGTCCGCAACCAGGTGCCGCCCCTTGAACACCCCGCCGTTGAGGAGTTCTCCTCTCGTCAGCCTCTCGTCACACCAAGGGGGGAGCTCCCCGCGCTGGGTGGATCACTCACGGAAGGCCTTGCGGTAATCCTCGTATCCGAGGACCCTCACCCACGCGTGGGTGCTCGCGTTGAAGACCTCTACATAGTCCACCTCGCACGCTGTCCTGACGAAATCCTTCAGCTCCGTCCACTGCGTGTTGAAGGGGAGCTGCATCCAGAGTCAGCGAGCGCCGCCCGGCGGGCCACGGGGAGTAGCAATGGCCCAGGGCCGCATGAACGGGACTGACGCACGTTGGAGACGGTAATGTAATATATCCCCGTCTTATTGCCCGCCTCGACCTCTAACATCGTCGTTGGGGTCGGGTCTGGCATCTCCGTTGTGATCCCGGGAGCTTGGTATGGAAACGACAGGTCGAAACCAGGATTCGGGACCCAAAAGTTTGGTTGTGTGAAACACCGGTAAGGCGGGAGCACGAAGGTCGCTTGCATATATGACCCGCGTTCTTGGAACGGTTCGGCGCCGAGAAAATACTTAAGGACGAGACGTTCCCTGCTCATCCTTCAAAGAGTTATAGTTTGGAGGGGATGGCCTGCAGTCTTTATACACCCATGAACACGTCCGATTGCCTCTTTGGACTCTATTTCGTCCTCTATCACTTGCCGGTAGGGGTTTCTTGCCCGGATACGGTTGGTCGGTTGCGGAGACAGCCATTCCTTCATGCAGCGGTAGCAACCCAATTCCGAACGACGGGCCGGGTCCAAGGCTCCTGCCAGCCTACGCCTGCGGAAGGAAAAAGAAAGGCAAGCAAGCGACTGGCCCGGGTGATCCACGTCCTCAAGGCAAACTTACTCGCATATTGTGCGGAGGCCGGTGAGTCGGGGTGGTTGGACAAGGGTGGTCTTCTAGGCCATGCCTTACAGTCCAGCTTCCACACCCCCTCCCCCGACTCACCTACGACGAATCGGCTCAAATAGAGAACGCAAGGCTAATGGGACAAGGGAGCAATTGCGTATGTTAATGCGGACAGGGTTGTGATATCTCGTGCATGATACGTAAGGTACTCCTATCATTCGTTTCTTCAACTGTCGGAGCGCATGACGTGAAGAATCGATCGCTCGTGTGGTGGGCCATGTCGTATGCAAGTGCCCGGAGCCCATATACACCCCAAGGCCGGGAATCTGGGAAGGCGAGAAGCTGCCGCGTGGTGAAGGAATTAAAACAGAGTATTGATGTTGTAATGAGAGAGGCTTGGGTGAGCTTGAGGTAGCACGCATCGCTCCCACTAGATTACCGACCCCGAGAAAGCTGGACACGCTATGGCGTCTGTTGTGTTCCCGAGTCCAGCCACATCTCCCACCTGACAAGTAACGGCGCCGAGGCGTCAGATATGCGGCTTCAACGTCCGGGATTATTCGCATTGCATCCCTAGCAAACATACCGGTGTGGCTGGCCTAAAAAGGAAAAGGTGTTAACTCCCGGTTCGGGGCGGAGACATCGGGAGACCAAGTCAGTCCTACCTTCCGAGTCGTACAGACACAACCCAAGTATGGACCGTGATACTGGTACCACACTTTCAGGGGTTTGTCGCACAACAGCTGTCCAGCTACACTTCCACAGCCTGGCATCCGGATGGTCACTGGATGGCGACCGTTGACTGATGCATGCTGGGACAGACAGCCCTGCATATCCCCAAAATTGAGCCTGCATGGAGATATCGTGCCATGTCAGCCAATAAACTGGTCAATAATTGACTGAGTGACACATAGGTGCTTCTGTATCCCGCAGGTGTCGCTGCTGCTCGCCCGAGTCGGCAACCCCCAGCACCCTACCAGCAACACGAGGCGGCCCGTCACCAACGTTCCTGAAATGTGCCGAGCGGTAACGAGACCCCCGAACCCACATCCGAGAAGAATGCACAGCACTGCTTGATCTGTCCGACCATTTCCCCACCGGGTGACGAAGGTGCCGAAAGGAGCTAAGCGTGATGGTGTGGTCAACCATCATTCCGAGGATCCTTGAATAGCAAGGCATGGGTACGGGGTCGGCCGGAGAATGAGGCGAACTGTGCCAGGGTAATCGATATCGAAACTACACGCCTGACATCTTCTTGAAAGAAAATGTGTCTTCGATCCCGGTAGCCGTGTCATCATCCATGCCGTCCGCAAATCCCGTGTCCATCCGGGAGGCTCGACCCGGCAGCCTGTCGGATGTAGCAGTCCCCTCAGAAGGGGTTGGTTGGGCATCTCCCCAAGGTGGGATGGCGTCTTCTGATTCAGGCAGGGCCACAAGCAGATACTGGTTGCTATCACCAACAAGCATCACACCGGGTCCGCCCTCCGAGTCGAGCCAAGACGCTTGCCATTTCGACGCAACCCTACGGCCAGGGAAATGCTGCGCGCAATGCAACGGTCGAGGCCCACTTGACAGGGGATCCCACGTGAATACAACGCCTTGGTAATCACTGCCGTCACACGTAATTAATAGTGTTTCGGGAATCGAAGAGTGCCAACGGAACGAGGCGACGTCGGAGCAGAATAGGAGAACTGCACGAAGTTCTACGGCGGACACGTCCCAGATCCAGACGGCGCTGGGGCAGTCTTCGACCTTGGAGGCCAGCAGGGACGATGAGCTGTCGAAAAGGGCGGTCATGCAGCCCGAACTCTTCTCCGCGGTATTACCATTGCTCGCAGACGGACCGGGGGGTGATACGGCTTGGATGACCTTTGTGAACGTGTGATCTACACGTGCTGGCGGCGCCTGGGCCGGAACGAGCTGCTCCTGCCAAATCTAGGTAAACACCTGGGGTTAATAAACCTTTCAGACCGCAACACACGCTCGATGCACTCAAAAGGTAATATCAGGGGAAGGAGGAGGGTGACACAGTCACGTATTAGGACCAGAAAGGCCAGGGCTCGCATTGATGTGATACATACCTGCAGAGTATCCTTCGGGGCAATAGGGGTTGCTGGATGGTGGAGTCTCGTCGTCTCCAAGCCACCCGATATATCCAGGATATGGATGAAGCGGGTGTGGTCACACACGGCAATTTTGGTGCTGTCCGGGCTTTGTTGGCAACGCTTGATTCCTGCCCCTAGCTCGGCGTGTTTCAGTTCCGGCGACGCGATGGTCGTGCTCGGCCCGGTCCAGGTACGGAACAAGTGGCCGTCCGGTGTGTAGAATACGACCTTGTGCCCTTGCGAGGGTGATTCCCAAGCCACCAGCCACTTTCCATCCGACGCCCAGAACAGGCCTTGAGTGTCGATCAAGTCGGGATACCAGGACCGCTGCACCTCCCACTTCGCGGGCGAATGGATACTGATCATATCTTTGCCGTCCGTTCGAGTGAGGATGGCGAGGTGGGACGTCTGCGGGCGGAACGACACACACCTTGGGGCGGAAACGGACTGGTAGAACTTGGGATTGTTTATTTCCACTGTTGTGAGCAATTCACTGTCGAAGATTGAGAACTTGAGCCCGTGTGCGGAGAAGGCACATACGATCTCATCGTCAGGGCCGAATCGGGTGACGGTGGGCTTTGCGACAGCGGGAGGGGGTACTTGAATAGTGGCGCGGTTCCTGGAGTCCAGAGCATCGAAGACGATGATCTTGTCTTCAGCCGCAACGAGAAGCTTGAGGGACGAGGGTGACCACAGAAACGATGTGATAGGCCCGGGTAAGTCGGCTGGGGACAGGCGGATCTCGTGGACGGTGCTGAGACTTTCCACGGAGCGGACATTGATCTTGGTCGGATTGAGGGTCGCGATAAGCCTCCCGTCCGGGCTGGGTATGCACTGGGGCGACGCTGATGACATGGCAACCCCTGTGTTAGTCTTGATGCAGGATGAGGAGATTGTCCTGGGGCTTACACTTGAAGGACGGTGAAAACATGGCGAATCGACCGCTAGAGTGAGTCTCTAGCTATTTGTAATGAGAGAGACACAGTTCGAAGATGATCGGTGGTGGAAGACGTGTGAAACCTGTGCTTGAGCAGAAACATGAGTGTTGACAGCTTTGCATCTGGGCTGGCCAACTGGCAGGGAACAGCTTGTGCCCTGCTGTGTGGCAAGGTTCAATTTGGTGAGTGAAAGAGGGCTATTTTGAGTGACAATCCCCAAAATATAGGCAACAGCACCTGTTGGTTCCTGAGAATGATGTCAAAATATCAATGGGGAAGTGTGACCGTGCTCTCACATTCTGCTCCTGCCAAGGAGAAACGCGTATCGCAGCTAGGTGTTGACGTTGCTTGAGAGTCGCGACTGCCCCACCACCAGCTCTGCCCCTCCTTGCCCCATACCGAGCACAGCCAATCAATATCGACTTAGTCATGATGCCAGCAACTGATATCCAAGCAACTGGCTCCGAGGAGCTGGACTCGCGATCTTACCCCGAGCAAAGACTGTGGCGAACCTGGACGACGATTAATCCGACAGCCTCCCTGGCCCAGTGAGTTGCTTGTCGCCATCCCACAACTTCACCCTCCCGCTGCAACACCAGCTTGACAAAGATGGGAATGCCTATGTTCGGCCACGCCCTTTGTCTGTCACTTTGATGGGGATTCGTCCACCTCTGACGCCTGTATCTCCTTCATCTTTGCGAAACTAGCTGGAGCCCTTCAGAAGACCCCCCCGGTATTGCCTAAGCGCCCATAATCTACTTCTTGAGGTCTTGCGATTGAAACAATGTCATCTCGCACCAGCTTCATCTCCGCTGCCAGGAGGCATGTCTCGTCGTCACGGACGGGCGTCAACTCCCTCCAACCAGCAATCGCTACGCCCTGCAAGCAAGCGAATCCATGGCTTTCGCGTAGGAACATACACCGCACTGTGTCCTTGAGGGACTCTCTTCCTGTCCAGGACTTAGAGCCCGGTGGAACTACGCGGCAAGAGCGTATCAGGAACGCCAAGCCCTTCTCCGACTTCCTTACCGACACCTTCCACCGCCAGCATGACTATCTACGGATATCTGTCGCCGAAAGATGCAATCTCCGCTGCCTCTATTGCATGCCTGAGGAGGGTGTGCCTCTTTCTCCCACAAGGGAGCTCTTGACAACCCCCGAGATCGTCCTCTTATCGTCTGTCTTTGTATCTCAAGGTGTCACCAAGATCCGACTCACTGGCGGGGAACCGACGGTGCGGAAAGATATCGTGCCCATGATGCATCAGATAGGGGAGCTGAGGCGTCACGGTCTTCGGGAGCTCTGCCTAACCACAAACGCCATATCCCTGCACCGAAAGCTTGATAGCATGGTTGAAGCTGGTCTCACTGGGGTCAACCTCAGTCTAGACACGCTGGATCCGTTCCAGTTCCAGATCATGACGCGACGGAAGGGCTTCGACGCTGTCCAGAGAAGCATGGACAAGATCTTCGAGCTCAACCGGCACGGCGCTGGCATCAAGCTGAAGATTAACTGCGTCGTAATGCGCGGCGTCAACGACCGAGAGATCTTGCCATTTGTGGAGATGACGCGAGAGAAGGATGTCGAGGTACGCTTCATCGAGTACATGCCGTTCGACGGCAATAAGTGGAGCAAGAAGAAGATGTTCGGGTACGAGGAGATGCTGGACCTCATCCGCGAGAAGTATCCTTCGTTGCAGAAGGTGAAGGACCACAAGAACAACACGAGCAAAACGTGGCATATCCCCGGCTTCGTCGGAAGGATCGGGTTCATCACCAGCATGACACACAACTTCTGCGGGACCTGCAACCGCCTCCGTATCACGAGCGATGGCAACCTGAAAGTCTGCCTCTTCGGCAATGCCGAGGTATCTCTGCGTGACATCTTGAGGAAGCTCAACGATGGAGAGCCCATCGACGAGGAGGCCTTCGAAGCGATCAAGCAGCTCAGCCTGCAGAACCCCAGCCTGACCCAGGCTGCGGATGGGCCGACTGCACCAGTAAATCAAGACGAGTTGCTCAATATCATCGGTATGGCAGTCAAGCGGAAGAAGGCGAAGCACGCGGGCATTGGGGAGCTAGAGCACATGAAGAACCGGCCCATGATCCTCATAGGTGGGTGACGGCCCTGCTATTTCCTCAAAGTAGTTGTGGCGTCAGGTGGTCTCTTTTCGGCGCAGTTTAGCTTTGCCTCGGCGGCACCTCAGATGTATCTATGAAGCTATAACGCACGAACGATACCCGCAAGCGATTGCCCCATGATCTGGACTAAGTCAGTCGTCTAGATTCAGGTCACCCATCCAGCCGCACTCCGTTGGTCCATGACAGAAACCGGCCCTTTACCTCGCAGCCTCGTTGGGCTGGCCCTGCCCTCGGCCCAGAAATGTTTACCAGACCCGGCTCGCCTACGCATCTAAGGCTATTTTCAACCTCGGAGCACCTACGACAGAAGCCGCGAGACAAGCCCGCGACGTCACCTCAGAATACGTTGACGCACGTCTCGGACTCGGGCACTGCGCGCATGGTCTCCGTCTCAGAGAAGGCGGTTACTGCGCGCGTCGCTACGGCTGCCTGCAGAGTCGGATTCTCAACGGACACGGCTATCAAGCTCATCAAGGAGAACGGGATGAAGAAGGGAGACGTCCTCGGGGTGGCCAGGGTAGCAGGCATCATGGCGTCCAAGAGGACCCCCGACCTCATCCCGCTGTGCCACCCCATTCCCATCTCGCATGTCGGCGTCGATCTCGAGGTGGACCCTGAGGGCAACTTCATAGATGTCAGGGCCACTGTGAGCTGCGACGGGAAGACTGGGGTGGAGATGGAAGCTCTAACGGCTGCATCTACCGCGGCGCTAACGATCTACGACATGTGCAAGGCGGTCGACAAGGGCATGGTGGTGGACGGCCTGCGAGTGATACTGAAGGACGGCGGCAAGAGTGGGCGGTGGGAGATGCCGTGACGCAGTGATGCCCAGCAAACACTCGTTGCTCCGCATCACATGCTGTTGTCAAGGCAGCGTGGGATGGGCCTCAATGGGCCGCAGATGCGGCTCTTCGGGGGCGGGGGGCATCACGCCTGGGACCATCGACCGCTAAGCGAGCCCTCGGATAACCCCCCCGCCCATGATGAAGCCGGCATCGCGGGGGTCACGATCTTCGCTCGGGTGGTAGGAACTGGAACCACGCCGTCGCTTCGATGGCTAGCACGGTCTCAGGTGGCAGTGAAAGGCGGTCTGTCTCTGGATCATGTAGCTAATTGGAAGGATGAGGGGTAGCTCGAACTACCCCGCCGTCAGTTCCTCTCGACAACACCAAACGTGTGCTCGCGCAAGAAACGTTCGTGCCCAATTACTCCGCCAGTCGACTCAAACCGCCATCTCCACATATCCCAAAATAATAATCCCAGTCTCGTGACATGCAGGTAAACCACGGCTGCATGCGCCCGCCCGCTCTGCTTCCCCCGGTCTGCATAATCACCAGGCGATGTGTGTGACAGCCCTCTTCCGAAATGCTGGTGCGGGGAATCGTGAAAGGCGGTGAACTGGGGGGTACCTCGCCGGGCTGCGGGCCTCGGGCTCTCGGGGAGGTCACGGTTACGAGGGCGCATCCTCACCAAGACTTACCCCATTCGGCAATGCCGATGGGGGCCGGGACGCTGGCCTGCGGGGCCCTGGGCAAAGCCCGTGTACTCCGTAATACTGGGGCAAGCGGTGCGAGAGGAAGGGCCGTTGTGGGAGAAATTAGGCGCGTCCAATGGGAGGAGGCTTGCATACGGACCAATGGGAGTGCTGCGATAAAGAATTTCTCTCATGGTGGGGAGGTGGGGCAAGGCCGCCGTTAGCTGGTGATCTGATACTCGATGCGGGAAAGGAAGCGCTTTTTCAATCTGGTGGCGAGAGGGTTCGCCGACAGCCGTCTTGGAACTGGGTCGGATACGGCACTCTGTGCGCTCGGCCGTACCGCCTACGGGGAAGCGCCGCGGTGATCATGACGCGCATGCCTCTGCGCGGCATCATTATACGTACTGTGTTAGCGATCCCGATAGTTTTATGTGAGATGACGCTGGACCGCGAAAGCTCGCGGCGGCGCTCTGCCAAGGGAGGACCGGACAAGTTTGGGTTCGCAAGGGAGGGAGTGAGGTCGGTGCAGAAGGTGCATGAGTGATAATGATCAATATACGAGATTCCGGGTCCCGAGATTGAGTGCTGCGCGGAGCCGAGCGTCCCGATGCTGGAGGCCGGAAGAGGGCAGAAGCACTAACACGCCAGCCCACCCACCATCCGTCCGTCCCAAGAGCGGAGCCGAGGGAGCGTGCGACGAGAGGCGAGAGGTGCGCGGCTTCGTGCGACGTGCCAGCAACCCACACCTCATGCAAGCTGACTTGTCCACCGGCGGCATCTGCGACACACAAGAGTGCACCCGTCTCTTGAGATTAAATGAAGTCTGCTTGTGTAAAGTGCTTGCAGCAAGGCTGTGGCGCCCGGTGTGAAACCTCGGCAGGACGTCTTACCACCCTCCTTTTTTCTTTTTCTTACCCACGCGTGGTGGTGACGGGGCCGGTGGAGGTTGAGCAGCAGTACCGTTTGCGCGCGCACCCTGGATGAGCACTTGTATTGTATTGCCAACGGAAACGTCCCTCCTACGGGGTTAGGACAGGCGGACATCAAATAATACCGGGTGGTCATCCTCTCGGTGGAGTGGACGCGCCGAGGAGAAAGGGAGTCCGACCCGACGCAAATACGAGGAGGCGTCTGGTGGAGATTGAGAGCGCCATGCTCGTTGAGGGCTAGCGGCATGGCGCCAGACCGAACTTCTAGAACTTCCACTTTAGTCCCCCGTTGGCCCGCGGCGGCCTTGTTAGTTACGCTCACGCCTATTTTAATTATTCTTATCTCTCAGGCCAGCCAGTGTATTTCCTAAAATCTAGCCTACGCCTCCATAGTAGGCTTGACATCATACTCAATGTCAGTTCTGATGATGTATTTCGCGCCCTTCCTCACCCCTGTGCCCTCATGCAACAAGGCCCCCTTAACATCCCCATGCGGAAACACTGCCGCGCCACCCATAACAGGCCTTACAGGATACGCGTTAAGCGTCCTGTCCTTCGCCCCGGGAACAAAAAATGTCGTCTCACCACCCTCAAACTCGTCATTCAGATAGATCAAAAGCGTAAACAGCGAGCTCTCCCTCTTCTCCGGCGGTGACCCGTCATACACGTACTTATCACCCGCCAGGATCCCGGAGGGCGGCCATGCCCCGTCGATGTGGCACCTGTACTCGGCGCCAGGGACATACCTGTAGACGCGGAAACGGCGGTTCAGACCCCGGGCCAGGCGGCCATCCATAGAAGACGGGACGAAGGGAGCGAGGCGCGACCAGAGGACGTCATGGAATGTGGTGTCAACGACCCAGTAGAAGTTGTGGGCTAAAATGCTAATGTCATTGTCTTCGCGGAGGGGTGCGTCGGGGATGAAGTTTACAGATTCGCCAGCTGAGATTATAGCTTTGCATTCTGCAGGAGCGAGGAGATTGAGGGCGAGGTTGAGGGCTGGCACCACGGGGTGGGGGTGGTAGGTTATCGGTGGATGGGCGGGAGAGAGGGGGACGGTGTTAGGCGCGGTGGTGTACAAGACTGCTGGGTGGTGGTTCGGAGGCTTGCGCTGGGGCCCTGGGGTGGTTTCTATGGAGCGAAGGTGCGTGCTGAGTTCGGCCGGGGGCGTGGTGTAGATTGTCTTGTCTAGCACAGAGGCGTAAACCTGCTCGGGTGCAGTCGATGGTCGGAGGTTCCAGGCTTCCTGGAGGACGATTGGGGACGAAGAGGCCGGTTTCGCGTTCGGGTTAGTGTCAACGGGTCCGCTGACGCGCAAGACGGCATCGAGGACGTTTAACCGCTCCTTCTGCTCTGCTGAACGCTCGATTTCAATGTCGCCGAGTTCGACGCCCCTTGGCAGGGTTGACAATCCGCTGATGACGTCCAAGTCCCGCACCCAGCGACAAAGCGCCCCAAGTTTCGGCTCCTCGCCCCTGATCCGCATCTCTGCAAGGAGGACCATTGCGTCTGTGTATTTCCCGTCGGCAATTGCACCTGTTACCCGCGCTGTAAGGTTTGTACCGCCTTCTACAAATCCACAATGTTAGCCGGTGCACACAGTGCAGAACGAACGTGGGAAGGGCCAGAGGGGCAAGGGGACGTAGGGCAAACGTACCAACGCTGTTGACGCCTGTGGTACAAGCCTGCCGGAACCCATGCACCGCGCCTCTTAGCTCCCTGCATGCCTTTGACTTGATCAGTCCTGGGTATTCCGCTAGCGTATTAAGCGTCTCGACTGTGATTTCGAGTTCGTCATCCGAGATGACCGTCTGGAGGCTCTTCGGCTGGAACGGCGCGGGGTCGGGAGGCGGCGTGATATCCTCCGCGGTCTTGGGGACCTTGGCTGAGGCCTCGGCCTTGGCGGACCGCTTTCGTTTCGAGGACTTGGCCATTGTCGTCGTCGGTTTTCTTTTTTGGATGGTGTTGTCGGGTGGAAAAACTCGTTCAATCTCTTGATCTTGCAAGGTGAAATCGGATTTACGTTCTATTGCCGCTTCCGACCGCCTACCTCATTGGTATTCCTGGCCGTCCGTCTGCCCCACCACCGCCCCGCTGCTGCCCCGCCGCTGTCCTGAGCTGCTTCGCGAGGTGGTCTTGTGCCGCTCGAGGGAGGACGACGTTAGATGGTCACTTTTGACGAGGGAGAGCCCATAATGAGGTAATCCTCCGGCGGGCATCACAAAGTGATTTTCAGTTTCTTCCGCTTGCGGGCAGGCGGGAAGGATCTCTCTCTCAACCGTGCCGATAAGCAAAGAGATGGCACGGTGCGGGAGTGGCTCCGTCGCGTGGCCTCCCGAGCAGGTCGTCGCTCAACGTGGCGAGGGAGAAGACAGCACGGCAGGCTGGGGGCGATCGTTCCTCCGTCAGTGGCGGGCTTACCTTGCTCCGTGCAGTGTGGCCGGATTCGAGGCTCGGTCTGCGGCCGCACTCCGCACCTCATGCGCGCCGAAACGGCGGTCTGCGACGAGGGTGCCAAGGAGGCGAAACCGCTCAGCTGGGTTCTTCCCCGAAACCCCAGACTCAGTGGCGATGTTGGAGGGAACGTTGTGTTGCTGGCCGGCGAGCAGGATTGCTCCCCCGGTCCAGATGAAGTCACCGCTGCTGATCTTGCGAAGACAATGGACAGGGGAGATGGGATGCCCGCGCGCGCAGGTCCGACTTCGCAGGGAGGGGCACGAATCCCTTGGAGGGGCAATCTGCATGCGCGAGGATCCGCACGCGACGAGCGAGTCCCAAAACGGCGAGCGATATGCACGGTCAGGAGAGGGACGGGAACACGGGCCACTTGGCTGCCCTCGCCGGGACCCCCATCGACCACCGACGCGAGTTAGCTGCTTTCGGCGGCCGCATTTGCGCTAGGCTCCTCGGGAGGGATTGGCATCGCGAGATCATGAACTCGGCAGGAATGCTCGTGATGAAGCAACCTCCTCCGAATGCCGACGTCAGGCCCGGCGCGTGAGAATCGTGATCATCTCGGATGTCCCGCCTCCGCTCTTCTCTCCCCCATGCCCATCCCGCGCGCGCCAGGCTCGCGACAGGGGTCCGCAAACCGCATTGACCAGAGCGGGCGCTCCGATCGGAGGCGGGTGGGTCGCTAATCCTGGCTCGCTGGGCAGGTTGCTGTGTACATACAGTATAATACGTAGTAATTGACGTCGGCGGAGTGGGCGGGGCATGTACTATTATGTAAGGTTAACTGGGGGAGGGACGGGGGTTGCACGGAGTGTTGTAGCAGAGATCAAGCACATCGAGGCTTCATTGTTTGCGGTTTGTGTTGAAGAAGAAAAAATAAGGCATGGAGGATAAGTTTATCAGATGACGCACGGAACCCGGTAGCGAGTCAGCACGAGCGAAAGCCCAGCTGTTGTGAGACCAGAGCGTGCCACGAGAAATATCCCCGAGCGCCGGGGTGTCGCGGGCGGACAAAGCGTGGGTTCGCTGGGCGGGATGGGATCTCTCTTTCCCTCCAGCGCGCGTGGCTTTTAATGACCTGTCATAATGCAACCTCGGCGCCCTGCTGAGCCATGGCCAGACAGGGTAACCATAACCATCACCCTGACAATGGTCTTTGTTTCTTCAAGCCATCGCCGTCCGGAGAAGAATTCTGCTCCTCGCGCCCGAAACAGAGCGAGCGGTGTTTCATTTGCCATCGGGCTCTCGGCTCGCGTCCTCGAATTCCAGGCCACCCGCCGCCGACAAACCGCTCATCTTGCGCCTCAAGTCGAGCACAGCACAGCACAGCACAGCACCACCTTCCATCTCGTAGCATCTCCAAGAGAGCCCCATCCCAGATCGCTATCGCCTCCCGTGGAGACCGCGCGCTCCCGTACCTGTATTAGCGTCGCGGACCCCGACCGAGCTCCCTCCGCGACGAGGCAACCCGCCGTCGTATCGCCACCGGCTCACGGAGTCGGCGAGAGGAGAGTTCGCCAGCCAGCGAGCCTGCCGCCCTGGCTCCACCCGGCCCAGCGCCAAGCCCTGCAGCCCGCCAATTGCCGCCGGCGTTATTGCAAGCACCAAGGAACCACCGGCGCCGGCCAGAGTTTTGTCCCCACCCGCCCACCGGAGCAATTACCAGCGGGCCCGCACCCGTGCATGGCCAGACCCCAGTCCCGTCCCACTGCCCTCGAGGGAACTACCTCCGTATTATAATACGGCCCACAAGAGTTGCCAGAAGAGAGCACGAGTCCCCACGTCCGCGCGCTCCTCCCCAAGCGCTTCACGATTCCCCCTTCCCCGGCCTCTTACTTCCCCCAGCTCGTCCAGCGCGTTCTTACGTCTTTGTGCCCAAACCCCCTTCGCCGCCACCCAGAAACCCCCGGGGCCCTTTCTCCCGAGCACAGCGACTTGTTCGGTTAAATCAATTGGCGACCTGCCATACTTCCACGCGGCTTGCGCCAGTGGCTTGAACCGTTTCTCCCGCCGCCCGCCCATTGGCAGCCCGCTCCTTATCATCCCGCCCTCGGGAAACCCTTATCTGCCTCGTTCCCGCAACCACCTCGCGACAACTCCCAAACGCCAACCTCGCCTCGCGCGCACCCATCGGCGCAGAAACACCACCTCTCGCCGAAGCCCTCCCGTTAATTCTTCCCCCGGCGATCCGCACGCGACCACCTGCCGCCATGGCCACCGACCTCATCATGCCGACTCTCAACACCCAGCAGCAGTCCAACTACTTCCTCCCGCCCGACAGACCGCAGCACCACCGCTCGCAGTCCTACCACTCGGGCCCGCGCCCGGGCGTCTCGTACAACGGCATCTCGTCGCTGAGCAGCAGCAACTCGTCTGGCAATTCGCCCACCTCACCGAAGCCGCACATGCCCCGGCAGCGCCCGCTCTTCATCCCCGCCGCGTTACGGCCCAACGAGTTCCCCTCGAAGCCAGTGCCCGTGCCCAAGACGTCGCTCTCGGAAGACAGCACGCCCGTCGGAAGCCTCACGCGATCGGGCACTGGGCTCCTGAGCCTTGCTGGCTCTGCCCTGCAGACCCTGACGCGCCGGTCGACGGGAGACAGCGGCAAGATGATCGACGACGGTGACGATGAGGACGCTCTAGATCCTGGGCTGTTTCCCGATGTGACCGCCCTCCCCAAGAGGACGCACTGGAAGGTACGTTCATCTCCACACCGGAGACATCCCTCCGAGACCCCCTTGCCGAGACGCGACTCGATGGCTAACCCTTTACAGCCCGATCCTCGCTCCAGCGTCTGCGACGACCCGACCTGCAAGCGCGCCTTTGGCTACTTCACCCGCCGCCACCACTGCCGCCGCTGTGGCAACATCTTCTGCGACTTCCACTCCGCGTCGCTCGTGCCGCTCGACCAGGACGCGAACTACAACCCGCGCGGCACGCCCTCGCGCTCGTGCGACCACTGCCACGCCGACTTCCAGTCGTGGAAGTCGCGCGCGGGGAGCCGGGCCTCGTCGACCTCCGCCGCGTCCGCGGCCTCGGAGATGCCGACCAGGGCGGGCCCCGTGGGCTTCGGGCAGCCGGTCGGGACAGGGCTGATGTTCCAGCCTAGTGTACTGTTAGCCAAGAGCCCCGGCGCGGCCGCGAGCGTGCCGAGCGATTGGAACTGGAGCACGTTCTAAGCTGGGGTGGTGTTCTCTTTGAGGGTATGTTTTAATGGTCTCTCCGAGTTGACTGGTATCATATGCTGACTAGAGGCTCCAGACTTTAGATTCTCACGTCTGCTGTTATCAGTGTCTATGAGCCACGTTGGCTGCTGAGACATGCTTTCGAGACACTGGACACACCTCACAGGACATCTATCGCCACTGGCCACACACGGCCATTCTGCAACGCAAACTCACCTTGGCCACAGCAAAGGCTCAGCACTAAGAGCTTATGATGAGACGAACGCAAACTGCATACACCACTGTTTCTGCATTACCACTTCTCTGCCTCACGAGGCCCGTTTCACCTACACTTTTAATCTTCTTGATCCTGGCATTTACAACGTTCATAACCGCAACGGCAACCGCAACGACGTCGTCGTCTTGCGACAACCTCAGCCTTTCCATCAGCAAATTTTGCTTTCATCGTTTTATTTCACCTACCCTGTCCATAGCGTTGGTGTCGGAGTCGGAGTTTTCCGGTCTTAATACCCAGCAGACCTCGTCTTCTGCACTCCTTGATTTTAGGCCTTGCTTTTTATATTCTAACGGTGGCTGCATTGCTTTTTCATGACGGAGGGGAAGGGAGGGAGGTATGGAGGGGGTTTAGCATTAATAGACTTAGAGCTGCGCATGGATGTTCTGTGGACCTTGTGAAGCTGTCTGGATTTGAAACGTGAATGTTAAACCAAGGTCGAAGGTTTCCTTGTTCCCTATGTGGAGCTGTCTCTTATCTGTTCCCCAGTCTCACTCCCCAGTCTCGCGATGAGATCTTATATCTTACGGAACTACTGCCAAGTCCTCACCTTCCGCAATTCCACAGATCACCAGAGATTCCACTCCCAAGGGTTATTCCAAGTCTTTCATTTTCATTAGATCTATGCAGCAACAAACAAAACAACCAACCTATCCCCCATCCCCATTCTATAACGCGCTTACTCGCTTCCAAACAAAGAGAGCCGTTTCGTCAATGACACCATGAGATGCTCACCCGCTGAATCCCGCCATCACCCCTTTTAGATCCGCCCCCTCGACACCAAAGATCCGGAGCCGCGTCCATAAGCAGCGCTTTACCGCCTCGCCTTGCCGTTGGGCTTGCCATTCGCCTGGCCGTTGGGCTTGCCATTCGCCTTGCCGTTCGCCAGGGGCGCGTCGTCGTCCTCGATGGCGTCCTCGCTCACGCCGCCGTACACCTCCTTCTCCACGCCGCGGGCGGCGGCCCAGCCGGCCTTCTCCGCCCTCTCGACGTTGCTCATGCGCCTCTTGGCCGCCGGCGTGCGCCGGAGGTAGCTCGTGATGAAGAAGCGCATGAAGAGGTAGGTCAGCGGCGCCAGGTACAGCACGTTCAGCCAGACGGCGAAGGTGGCGCCGTCCGTCGTGATGCACGGCTGCGTGACGTGGGTCGTCTCAGCCTGCTCGCCCGCAGCGTCCGCGGGGGCGGGCACGGGGAGGGTGTAGTAGATGAACGAGTGAATCATGGCGAAGCCGCCGCCGAAGAGGAACTGCGTGATCTGGAGGGTCGTGAGGGTGCGCTTGATGAGGACCGGGACCTTGATCGAGAAGGCCGTCACGGTGTAGTAGGTGTACTGGGCGTGTTAGCAGAGGCGCATGCGTCAGGGCATACGAGAGAACTCACCATCATGGCGTGGATGCCGGCGTTGACGAAGACAAAGATCCAGATCGGGGTCCCCATGTACCTGATGCCGGCCCACATGGCCATCATGGCGCCGGCGTGGTGGTAGGTCTGGAGCGTCGAGCTCGGCTTCCCCTTGGCGAGGATGATCAGCGTGTCGAGGACCTCGTAGAACTTGCTCAGGTAGAAGATCCACCCGTAGAACGCGAGGCCGTCGTTCCACAGCCGCCCGGGCATGGTGTGGTCCGGCAGGCCCTCGCTCGTGATCGCCGCCTTGTCCGATAGGCTCGTCCAGCCTCCGACCCCCTGGTCATAGTACACGCCCTCGCCGAAGCCCGGGGCGCCGGATATGCGGCAGAGGCTGTCGGCGGTGCCGACCAGGCCGTCGGGGCCCGAGGGGCTCGAGATGCTAGACTTGAGCGCGAGCCACATGCCGTAGCACGTCCAGGCGGAGTACACGGCGAGGAAGATGTTGTGGAGGACCACGAAGGCGTGGAAGGCGCGCGTCTTGCTGACGGCCCACGGTCTCTTGTTGGTGGAGCGGTTGTACCTGTTGAGGAGCTTCACGGTCACGGCGTACACGGCGGCGATGGTGATGGGCACCTTGGGGTCGAGGGTCGCGTTGAAGATACCCTCGGGTACGGTGAAGAGGGGGGGCGAGGCGAGGCCCGCGGTGTCCGCCGCCGGGGGAGGCTGCGGGAGCGGGACATCGTAGGGAGGGAGCGTGAAGAGCGAACTGGGGGGAAGCGAGGCTATCACCCCGGCGTATTCGAAAGCCATGGCTAGGTGTGTTCGTATGTGAAGCCTGGACGGAGAGGGAGCGGTCGTCGGCCTGGATCGAGCCGGTGCGGAGCGGGTCTCGGCTGGGCGGGTTGGACGCGGGGGGCGAGGGGTTCGAGGGAGAGCTCAACAACCAGCAAAAGCGTCGAGATAGGACCCCGAAGTACGAAAGGGCACGGAAGAAAGAGGCGGGTGAAAAGGGTGTTTCTGGGGAGGAATTGGCTCAAGGCGAGGCCGAAGAGCAAAGATATGAGCGGTCCTCGGTGGAAGCGGCGACGGGGGATGGACGAAACTTTTTCTATTGGGGTAGCTGCGGCGCCGGGGCCCTCCCCAAGATACCCGCTCCGGGAATGGTACCCACCTCGTTGGGTCGCCTTGGATCTTGACAACCCCCGGACTATTTCCCCAAAAGGTCAAGCGCGGCGATATGGAACCCTGCCGTGGTGCTGGAAACACTCTTTCCAGCTCGGGTTACGCTGCCATTGGCTTCAGTTGCTATCGCGCTTACATCGGGAAGCTCAAACGTAAGTAAACTGAGGATCATGGGCTCCAAGAGGCGTCATGTTTCAAAGCTTGCGAGAGCCCCATTGGACAGAACAAAGTCACACGCGGGGGTGCTTCCTGTTGAACTGCCTCGTTTGCCAGTTTGGACAAGGATCAGTCCCACGGGGCTGGCTGACCCGGCCTGAACGAAGACCCCATCAAGGGACATTTTGGCGAGCTGGCGCGTCGACGAACAGCTCAACGTTGCGGTCTCAGCCGGTGCGTCGACGAACAAGCCGAGGTTTCTCTGGTTGCTCGTGACGAGAGGAGCCATTTGCTGCTCTCGCCAGGGCCCCAATGCTCCGGACGCCCGAAGACTCGACGGGTGTTTGTGGATTGGGGCCCGTCAACAATGGAGTTTGCCGCATTTTTGTTGAGGTTTCCATGAATGGAAGTCCGGGATCTGCCGTGCTTTATTGGCTCCTGGGTGGGGCCCACAGCCGGCAGTGGGGCCGTTCCGGGAAGCTCGAAGCTCGCTCGGGACGAAAGTTGAGTGCTTATGGCTTTTGGTGAGGCTCGAGGAATGCAGGAGGTCTTTGTCAGCAGTCAAACCCTGGGCGGTTTCAGCGCCACAAATTGGCGACTTCTCCTACAGGAGGTGTGGCTTCGTCGTGGCCCTGGGAAAGTGCGGGGCCGAGACAGCTGGGGCCAAGCAACGAGAAAGATCTGCCCGCCTCCTCAACAAAAACTCGGCTCCTGGGGGCGACTTCCATTTGAAGCCCCCATCTTGGCGCGGTTTTTTAGGGTTCTTTGCCAATTGAGAAGGTGCGTCACTGCGAGAGCCTGTGACGAGAGGCAAGTGAGCCTCGGCATTTCTAGGCTTTGCCGACTTGACCTTCCCAGCTGGGTCCAGAGTGGGTTCCCAAACTGGAGTTGCTTTGCGAGGTCTCGTACCAAATACCTCATCCAGTGTCTCCATAGGTGTAAGTGAGAGAGGTATAGGGTACGGGAAGGCCTCGCATATTTTGATGGATGGGGCAACATGGAATTTTTTATCTGGGTCCTGCCCTGACGGCCCGTCCCCCCTTCCTCTGCCGAGGGCGACCAGCTGCAGCATGTGAAAGCCACAGTTTGATCACGGCAAGAGCATCGGACGCTATTCAACAATCCGAAGGCCAAATGGCAGGCGCGCGTCTTGCCTTATATGCCTTGAGCTTGTTCCAGTATAAATTGCTCAAGGTTTGCAAACTCGTCTGGGCTTTATCGTCACTGTGCCTGCATTGACATTGTTCCGCCAAACGATGGACGCCAAACTGTTCAAACGCAGGTTGTGTTACACAGGAAAGACCACCCAATGATAACGAAGGACTCGTTTCGCCTCAGCTCCTCCGTACAGGCAAGGATGACGGCATCGGTTCGACTCGACATCGGAATTTCGACGTTCGAGCGTCGGTGGTGGGAGCATCTGCAGGGCGGGAATGGAGCGTTACGTTCAGCCGCCCGCAAGGCCTTCAGCCTGCTGCTTTGATGTGACTTGACGCTTCTCCAGATTCGACATCCTGTCGTTGATCAGCGGACGCCGGAGGCGGCTAGCCTCGCAAGGTCGAGCCGGTTTGGAGTGCGGGGAGGCCGCGATCTCCAATTGCTATTGGAAGCGCCATCTCCAAACGGGGACGGCCAAAGTCAATCCCCCGACTCCATGTGCCACCCATCGCAACGCCTGCTAATTATGTCGGTACTTTGCAATATTCCCTCGCCAATACCCCTGACAGGGTGCCTGGGCTGGGCTGATCCCTGCCGGTTCCCACGCGCCACCGTCTGCTCCCCGCATGGACGATGGGTCCGCCGGTTCCACATGGCCCCAGACTTTGCTCCATCCTTCACGAGATGCCTCGGGGCTGGGATTACGCTCCATATTTCCAGCTGTGGATGACGGCTATGCGGCTCGGGCTCTCTCCCCCTTTTACATATGTATAACCAGCCAAGCATCGCCATCCCCGCATTACCCCGGATCCGGCCCGCCTGGATCTTGCACTGCCCTCCCGGAAGCTTCAGAACCACTCTCCTTACACCTGCGCCGACGGAGCTGGAGCTGCCCCCGTGAACCATCATGACTGTCACTGCTGTGCCAGAGGCCGAGCTGGCCCCCGTCCCGACCGGTCTGTCGTCTCTCGTTTCGACCGACTTCTGGGACGAGTCGCAATGGGAGGTCTTCTTCGCTATCATGGAGGCGGTCCTGCCCGCCGTCGCCTCGCAATCCACCATCACCGATAAACACAACCAGATCCGTATCACCGATGCCGAGTTTGATGACATCTATAAGCGCCTGGCCAAGACCGTGCTCGTCGACCCTCCTTCGAAAGAAGATCTACGCACGTTTCTCGCCGAGAGGTTCACGGACAACCCCCTGTATATCGAAACATGTAAGAGGATGCTGTGTAGCTTCCCGCCGGAGAAGAACAAGCAGCTCGGCTCCATCTTGAGGGTCTTGAAGTACGTGTGGACAAGCCCCGCAGCTGTCACAATCCCCTGTTATTGCACGTTGCGTGCCGGCGGTTTCTAACAGATAGCTCAGTCACCGGGTTGGGACATACCTCCTCGCTAGGTACTGCACTCCCTTTAAAGACCTGCCTGTACACATAAGAGCACAGGTGCTGGGGTCATGGAAGAATTCGAGGATACAGGTCCTACGCGTCCTGGCAAAGTCGTTCCAAGCCCTCTCCCAGAAGTCCTTCTTCCAGTCGAGCAGTCTCGTCTACGACCTGGCCGGCTACACTGATACCCCGCCCAGCTACAAGCCTGGAGATGGGTATAACTTCGAGTTCATCCAGCTGCCCGCCGACGACGAGCCCGAGGTTATCGAGACAGACGTCGTCATCGTCGGCTCGGGGCCCGGCGGTGCGGTCTGCTCGAAGGCGATCGCCGAGGCGGGCCACCGGGTCATTGTTGTCGACAAGGGGTACTACTTCCCGCCATCGAAGCTTCCGATGTCGCAGAACGCGGCATGCGACCATCTCTTCGAGGGCCAGTGCGCAGTCGGTACCGAGGACAACTCGGCAACCATCGTGGCTGGGAGTTGCTGGGGAGGTGGCGGGACCGTCAACTGGAGCGTCTCGCTGGAGACGCAGGATTTCGTGCGGGAGGAGTGGGCCAACGAGGGCCTGCCTTTCTTCACGTCCCCGGAGTTCCAGGGGTGTCTTGAGAGGGTCTCGGAAGCCATGGGCGTCAGCGACCAGCACATCCGGCACAACCGCTCGAACAGGGTCGTCCTCGAGGGCTCGAAGAAGCTAGGGTGGAAGGCCGGGGCGGCGCCGCAGAATACGGGCGGCAACGAGCACTACTGCGGGCGGTGTCACCTGGGATGCGGATCGAACCAGAAGAAGGGGCCAGTTGCGAGCTATCTTCCGGCGGCCGCCGAGGCGGGCGCGAAGTTCATGGAGGGCTTCCAGGTCGATAACGTAACGTTTGAGGGAACCGGCGAGTCGAAGAGGGCGACCGGGGTGGTTGGGAAGTGGGTGGCGAGGAACTGCGATGGCGGTGTTGAGGGGCCTCTTGGGGAGAGGGTAACGAGGAAGGTGGTGATCAAGGCGTCCAAGGTCATCGTGTCCTGCGGGTCGCTATGGAGTCCTGTGGTTCTGAAGAAGAGCGGGCTGGAGGTGAGTTGGTGATTCTAGAGAATATGGTCTTGGAAGAGCCACGATGCTAACCTTAGTAGAACCCGCAAATCGGCGCGAACCTACATATCCACCCTGTCAACCACGTGGCGGCGCGCTTCGAGGAGGACGTGAAGCCGTGGGAGGGTAAGTCGTTCTGGACCTGGAACCCGGACGTGAAGCTTACGTTGTATAGGCGGCATCATCACGAGCTACTGCTCGGAGTTCGAGAACCTGGACGGCGCTGGTCACGGCGCCAAGATCGAGACGGTGTGCATGCTTGTGAGTGTTTCCCGTCTAGGCATCTTCTGAATGATCTACTTACCAACACCGACAGCCTTACGCGATCCTCTCACCCGCGCCCTTCTCAACCGGCCTTGAGGCGCGCATCCAGGCCCTCAACCTCCGCCACATGACGGGCTTCATCTCGCTGGCACGCGACCGCGACTCGGGCCGCATCACGGTCGACCCGGACACGGGCAAGCCGCGCGTGGACTACACGACGTCGGAGTTCGACCGGCTCAACGCGCTCGAGGGCGTGATCGGCATCGCGAAGCTCTGCTACGTCTCGGGCGCGACGGAGGTCCGGCCGTTCTTCCCGTGGCTGGAGCCCTTCGTGCGGAAGGAGGAGACGCAGGGCGGGAAGTGGGAGGATGACGCGGACTTTGTCAAGTGGCTCGACAGGGTGCGCGAGGTGGGGAACAAGCCGCCGGTGGGGACGTGGATGTCGGCGCACCAGATGGGGAGCTGCCGGATGAGCAGCGGGCCGAAGACGGGGGTTGTTGACCCGAAGGGCAAGGTCTGGGGGACGGAGGGGCTGTATGTCGCGGATGCGAGCGTGTTCCCGAGCGCGAGCGGGGTGAACCCCATGTTGACGACGATGGCGATTGCGGATTATATCGGGAAGGGGGTTGTGGAGGAGCTGGGGAAGGCGAAGGAGTAATGGTTGGATAAGTATGTAATGTTCAGATCTGTAGTCCTTGATACCAGTTCAATGATCTAGCTATGTGTGCTGGAACAAGTTTCCTTAGGATACGCACGTATAGAGGGATGCTGGCTGCTCATGGCCGAGGTGCTGAAGCTCGCTCGTCCGGTGGCAGCAGTCAGGCCATTGGCCGGGAGTACAACAGTAGCAGGCACAGTAGGGACTGGTTGTGACACTCGTATTCTACAAGTTCCTTAAGCTCCTCGGCGGGGCTCCAAGGTCTTGGGGACCGGTGAAGAACCGGAGTGCAATTCGATGATAGGAGATGGTAACATATAAGAAAGAAAACGGCCCTCGCAGGCTTGGCATATAACACGTCCGAGAAAAAGAAAAACCCCCCATCTCACTCACGCCTTCTCCTTCCCCTTGCCCTTCGTATCCTCCTTCTCCTCTTCGTCCAGCGGCATGAACCCCCTGATCCGCTCGACATACCACGCCGGCATCCCCCACTCCACCGCCTCGGAAACCGCATCATTCACCTCCCTGACGTGCTCCTTCCCCGGGGACCCCGGCTCGCCAGCCCCGGCGTCGCGGTAGACCAGCGCGCGCACGACCCGCACGCCCACGGCCTCCCCCTCGACATCGGGGAACTCGGCCGGGAAGAGCTCCACCTCCTGCACCGTCTTCTCGTAGCCGCCCTGCGCGTCGTCGAGGCGCGGCTCGTCCTTCTCGGGCACGAGGTACAAGAGGCCGTAGACGCCCTCCTCCCTGACCACCTCCGCGACCGTGGGCCCCGCGCCCTCCTGCCCCGGGACGGCGAGCAGCGACGGGCCGGCCTGGTGCTGGGCGGGGACGACGCTCGCGCGGCCGGAGGGCCCGAGGGCGAGGGCGAAGCCTGGGAGGTAGGCCAGCCCGACGGGGAGGGCGGTGGGGGAGACGGAGTGGAGGGCGGCGGGCGGGGAGGCGTAGGCGAAGTGGAGGATCTCTGGGGAGGTGGGGGTGACGGTGAGGGAGGAGGAGGAGGAATCAAGGCTCGCCTGAGACATTTCTCGCTGTGTTGGGAGTTCTCGTTTTCGGGTGGGCTGGTTGTTGGTGTAGTTGGCGGCGAGGCGGGTACCGTCCGAGCAGGGATCCGGAGCAGAGGATCGTGTAAGTGGTTGTGCGAAATGTTGCAAGTTCGGAGCGTGCAAGTCCAGTTCAAAGCGTCGCGAGCTCAAGCGATGGCGAGTGGAAGCCGCTGGGTGACCGATCATGATTCTACTTTCCCCGGGCCACAAAAGCTTTTATACTTTATACCAGTGTCGAACAACACCGCCCCCCCCCGGAGCGCGACATGGACCAAGAGCACTTACACCAGCCCAAGCTCAGCCGCGGCAGCCTTCCCGCTCCCGCCCCCAACGGCCCGCCAGGCCCTCTCGCCACCGTCATCGCCGGATTAAGAAGCGAATGCCTTCTCAGGACCGGGTTTGGAGACCCTGCTGCCTCCCCCTCGCACTCTCGCGCCAGGGTCCAATGATCGGGGTTGGCTGCGGCGGCGCCCGAAGGCCGCCTCGGACGCCTGGGCGCGGGATAAGAGGCTGCCTGGCTCAGGAGGGCGCGCGGGCGGAGAAAATGCGAGCGCGAGAGCGAGGGAACGAACCACGAGCGGCTCTTCCCTTCCTATTGTGCTGCTGCTAGGGGAAAAAAGACTTGGACTTCAAATTGGGGTTAGTTCAACGCATCCCTATGACCCGCTGTCTGCGCGGGATCGACGCTGTGCATGGCATGGCGCCCGCATTCCCGCTGCACGTTCAGAGCTCTCTGTAGGGCTGATGGGGCACCGCTTAGCAAGTTCAAATGGGAATGCAACACCTCGCGGCTAGCAGAGAGGACGCCCCAGCGCCTTTCGCACATATCATGCGTGTGAGGGGCCAATACCTGCAGGACACAGCCGGAGCGGGAACAACCGCCCAACCCCGCTGTCAAAGTTGGAGTCCCTCCTGTCATTGTACGCTGTAGTGGGACATTCCGAGTAGTGAGACGGTTATTTCCGCCCAGGTCCAGCCGCAAGGGGCTGGGGTTTCTCGCCACCGCGGACCGTCAGCCCAACGAAGACCCCTGCCGTCGAGGTCACCATCCAGTGCTTCGCCCCAGCAGCGAGACCAAAACACCCAACTGGAGGTGAGGCCTCTGAATCCTCCGAGGCCACCCCGGCCTCCAATGACGTCTCGGACGCACAACCACGCTCTCAAGTCCACGATCAGCCTCGCAACCTCCGCGACAGGGAGCTCCCACTTCTCTCTCGCTCAAAACACTCGTCCCACCACTGGCGACGACAGCCCACTCAAAAACCCCTTCTCACACCCAGCGCATCACAGTTCGTAGTCATTGGAGGATACAAGTATGTTCATATAAATCAAGTCGCTACCGCACCGCCCCATGATTGTAGATAAAAAGAACAACATGAAGGAACTCGAGCCTCCCGGCGGGAGCCACGAGAGATGAGAATCCCCCCTCCGAAAAATAAATCCCTGAAAGTTGCCCAGAACCAGCTATGCACCCTTCAATTCTATATCCGTCATGACATCGTTTATTCCCCTTTCCCTCTCCTCCGCCCTCCCGTTCCTGCACCTCAACTGCGATGCGACCCAGAGCTCCCCTTATGTGATCGGCACTAGGAAAGGACTAAGCATGAGCTCGTCCGCCCCCGGCCTCCGCTCATGGTCAATCTCAAACGTCTTCGCCAGGAACTCCTTCGCCTCCTCGCTCGCGTGCTCCGGTATCGTCGGCGCCGCCCGGCCCCCGCCAATCTTAAAGATCGCCTGCAGCTGCGTGCAGTCCGGGTAGGGGTGCGCCCCCGTCATCATCTCCACCACGAGGCACCCGAGCGACCAGATGTCCGCCTTGCGCGTGTGCGACGTCTGCTTGACCACCTCCGGCGCCATCCAGAACACCGAGCCCTGCAGCGACGGCCGGTGCTTGTTGTTGTGCGCCCCGCTCAAGATGTTGCTCGCCTCCAGCTTCTTGCTGATGCCGAAATCAGAGATCTTGATCGTGCCCTTGTTGTCCACCAGGATGTTGGCGCCCTTGATGTCGCGGTGGATGATGTCCTTGCCGTGGAGGTACGACAGACCCGTCAGAATCTGACGGACGAAGCTGCGCACGAGCGGCTCGGGGAGCGCGCCGTACGAGTTGAGCATCGTCTGCACCGACCCTCCGGCCACGTACTCGAGGAAAATGTTCAGGTGCTCGCCCGACGAGCTGCAGCCGAGGTACTGCACGATGTTCGGGTGCTTCAGGTCCCGCAGCAGCCCGATCTCGCGCTTCAGCGCCTCGATCATGTTCTTCTTGCGGTTGTCGTTGGCGCTGTTCGCGCCAGGGGCTGGCGACTCCACCTGCTTGACCGCCAGGAGCTCACCCGTGATGGCGTGGAGCGCCAGGTACACGCTGCCGAACGACCCCTGTCCGATCATCGCGCCCTTCATCCACTTGTTGTCGTCCCACGACTCGCCCGCCAGGAAGCTCTGCAGCTCGTGGTCCATGTCCTCGCCATCCTCGTTGAGCGCCTCCTTGATGTCCTGGAACGACCCGGACCCGGTCGAGTCGCCGCTGCCGTCAAAGTACGCCGCCCGCCGCGTCGTGATGTTGCCCTCTGGGTCCGTGACGCTGACGCTCGCCGTCTCCGACCCGCTGTCGGCAAACGACGTGAACGACTTGCGGCTCGCGTCGATCGGCGACTCCTCCTGCAGCGTGTCGAGCATCGACGACGCCACAGAGTCGCGGAATCCGATGTGCGGGATGCGGCTCAGCCCGGCCTGCGACCGCGTCTTGCCGCCGCTGCCTCCACTGCTGCCCGACAGCCACGCGTCGTTAATCGTCGGGATGGGTGGTATGTCGGGAATGCTGGACGCGAAGCTGTTCATGCTGGCCACGCTGAGCCGGTGGTTCACCCTGCTCAGCCGCGTCGACCGCCGCAGCGACATGCGCGCCGTCCGGTCGATATCCTCCCGGGCATGGTCGGGGAAGTATGATGTTAGGTCCGACGTGATGAGCTCGCTGGGTGGTCGCAGCCCGCCGAACTGCCGCAGCATGCCCTTCCTCCGCAGGGGCTCCTGGTGCGGTGTGGTGTAGCCGACGCCGCTCGGCTCGTTATCGAACCCCGGGGACACGGGGCGCATGCCATCGTCCCAGCCGTCGCCCAGGAGCTGGTTAAGCTTCTGGCTCCGCTTGTCGGCCTTCTCCACGGCCCGCGCGTGGCTCTGCGACGCCTCCTCTATCGCGATGGCCGCCGCCCGCTGGAGCTCGGCTTCGCCCGGCACGCCCGCGGGGACACGCCTCAGGATGAGCCGGTTCCTCTCCGGCCGCTTCTGGTCCTTGATCATGCGCCACAGCTCCGTGTCGCCGAGCCGGCGGCATTGGGAAGGATCCGGGTCGAGGCCGTTGAGAACCCAGAAGCAGTAGTTCCGTTCGTGGTCCTCGCGGAGGGCGAACTTCCGGAGGGTCACGCGCATTACCTCCTCGCAGGTGCTGCAGTCGGCGATCTTGACGACCTTGGTGACGCCGTTGGTGGAGATGACTCGGATGACTTCCTGACCCTGTGGTAAGGCAGCCATCAGTGAACCATCCATACTGGAGTTGTTCCTGGTATGGCTAGTTACCAGACGCGCCGCCTGCGGTTCCGCCGGGGAGCCGGGGAGTCTCGAGTTCCCATGACCAAGACGCTGCCGCCGCAGGTCCGCGGCAGGCATAGGCGAGGAGGGCCGCGAGTTGTCCACGGCGCTCGCATCGTACTGTTGTCTCGCGTATTGCCGGGCTGAGCCCCGGTCCGCTGTCCGCATTGGCCGCGGCGAGCCCGCGGTCGAGGGGGCATACTGGATGTCGAGGCCCGCAAATGAGTCCTGGAAAAGCACCGTGTTAGTCACGATCACGAACCCTGCAAGCCCCTAGGCCGGGGAAACCTACCCTATTCCGCTTCTTCTGGTTGGCGTAGGCGCGTGTCCTCAGCTTCTTAATGCCGAGGAACAGCCGCACGCGGTCGCCGACCTTGTCGATGCCCATCTCCTTGAGCACCTCCTTGTCCATCTCGAGCAGGTTCTCGCCGTTGATGTGGTTCTTGCGGAAGATCTTCTCGTACTCGCCGCACTTGACGGTGCGGAGGTAGTCGCACACGCGGTCGACGTCCCAGTTCTTGACGGCGTCGGGGGCGTCCGGGTCGGAGAACTCGGACTCGGTCGGACTCGCGAAGGACTGGTTCGGGGGCGCCATCACCGGTGTTCTCCTAGGCGGGACCATGTTGGAGGCCTGGACGTTCGGCATGAGGCCCGGGCCGCCGGAGCCCAGTGGCGCGTAGGACGGCGTTTTGGGGGCAAGCATCGCCATCGTGACGGTGCCGGGAGTCCCCGTTCGATGTTGGCGATGGGATATGGGTTGTGGACTAGGAAGCCGGCGTAGGATGTCGTTCGTATCTCGTCGTTCGGATGGATCGGTATGTTCGTTCGGGTCGTCGCTGGGGAGAGAGTCGACGGGCGGATAAATGGGATGGGCGGAGCTGGTCGGAAACGATGCAGATGCGTGGGATTAAATGGCGTAGGGTGGAAAGGCGATATGTTTCACAGCGCGTGTAGGAACTCAGAAAGCACCTGCACCCGCCCGCAAGCGTTCGGTTGGTTTGTTCCAGCCGTTCTTTTGTTCGTTCAGGCCACGCACGCACAAAGGATGAGACGATGGGATGGATGGAAGGAAGCCCGGGCGGAGCGAAGGCTTAGGAGGTATAAAGGATTGAATGGAATGTCCAAGGGAGGGGAGGCAGAAACGGGGAATTGCCAGGGGCCGCGCTTGGCCGAGAAGGTGAAGAAAAAACGGGGCCGTCCGGGGGGGTGTGTGCGTCTTGTGCTTGATTGTGCTGTGCACTGGCGGAAAACGCTCGGCGGGGCTCCCTCGCGCGCGAAAAATGGAACGGGGGAAACAATACGTTTCGGGCGGTCTTCCGGTCGGAAAAGAAGGTGGAGGCGGCGGGGGAACGAGCCAGGGCCTGTTATCGCCCACCGAGAGACGGAAAACGGGAGGATGGGCTGCCAATCTGGAAGAATTGGGCCGCCTCTGCTCTCCCTGCCCAGCCCAGGTGGCTCGCGGTTCCAAGTTCCACGTCCCCCAGCGTTCTGGCCGGTTTGAAACGGTGATTGGACCTGTCTCCAGTTGAGGCACCGGGTGAGCGCCGTAATTGGACGCGCGGGGTGTGAGGCGACCAATCCTCGCAGGGAGACACGGTGATGCTGTTATGCGCGGAAGCCAAGCGGCGGCCGGAGAGCTGGGGAATTTGGGTGCGATGACGGTGAGTGTCGCGGATTACAGGGGTCCCATCCGTACCAAGTGGTGGAAGGGCCAATTACAGTGGCGGCCTGCACCCCCGCTGACGCCGCTGGCGGTCTCAGCAACTCCAGTCCCCCTCCTGCTACAGCTCGGAATCTAGGCTCCAAGCTCCGGATCTCCAGCTCTTCGCCGCCTGTCTCGGGAGGGCGAATGACGAAAAGTTACATGCATCCAGCAGAGACAAGGGCCCGAAGCCCCGAAATCCCCACACGCGTGGCAACATAGCCCACTCGCCATGGACCCTCACCCTTTCATTCAGCTCGGTCTGGAAACATGTTTCCCCCAGCTCATTGTCCCCACGAGAAAGAAAGGACTGGCGGTGCTTTCATTTCAGGACAGCTAGCGTGGTCCCCAGCGCCAGGTCGCCCCACTTATGCAAGTCCTGGCCGGCGATCCCAAGCTACCGTTTCAAAATTTCCGAAAGCGACATGGTTCCGTCTCCCGAAAAAGCCCGCCATTCGCAGCCCGGGCGAGAAAAAGTCTCGCGCGCCATCCTCCAGCTCCACGTGGGCGCCTCTATCAGGATCCATCCCGTCTGCGGACCTAGTCCCCGCGATATCTCCTCAGTCGAGCTCGTCCACCCTATGCACGGCCAAGACGCCCGGAAAGCACGGCCCCCATGCTCAATGTAACCACCGCCAAGATCCTTATTTTTGGCCGCATGCCCGGCAAAATGCGGCGTGGCTGCACGTCGTGATTGGTCGAGGCCCGTCAAAGATGAAACCGGTCGTGTTTCGAACCAGGAGGTGAGCGAAGGGGCGCGCCAAGGGAAATCCAGACACCGAGCCACGACGAGGCCGCGATAATGGCTGATCCTTACCGTCTTGCGGTGGCATCGCCGTCATCTTGGCGTCGTGGGTGGCGCCGTCCTTGGCGACTGACCCAAGATTCAGGGTCGTCTGTTTTTTTTTTACGGGACGGGCGGGACGACGGTGGTGTTGTCCGTCACAACTTGGAATCTTGTCGCCACCGCCGGCAGCGGGGAGGAGGCCCGGCGACGGCGTCGGAGCGCCGGGTCCTTGGAAGATCGGCTCTTCCGAGCAGTAAGACCGAGGAGTGTCCACAGCATGATCGCCAACCCCGAGCGTAGGGGACGCATTTCGTGGGAGGCGCTGGGCTTTCTCGGCGTTTCGAGCTTGCATGGACCTCGTGGTCCCTAATACGGCCAACACGCTTTAATATCTGGCCCTCACCGCCGTTACAGGATAGCCTCCCAGTGAGCACTGCTGTCCCCGGGAGATGATCACGGAAGTTGAAATGCTATGGAGTCCATTTCATCGTCTCTGCCGCCCTCAATCAACTCTATCAGTATTAGTCCGTCGCAGAGGTCACGCTCTTGCTCCTCCCGCGCCCGCAGCATGACAATCCCTGTCCTGCTCCTATTTTAGGACTCGGAGACAAAAAACACGCGCATGTCTGCATCCTCCGGGCGGCCGATCGATGCTACCCAGGTCGCTGGCTGGTGCCGGCAAAACTGCAACCCGTCCGATCCGTCCATATTGACAATCTAAACCGCGGCCGGGGAGCCCCAGGGCGGACGGTATTGGGCGGAGCTTTCCGACGGATATTGAGAGACTCTCTCTTCACGGGACCGGTTCCTTACATGTAATATAAACAGGCCCCCCGCCGCCGCCGATAGCATCTCGCGGTCCCCTGGAGGGGAGATGGTGCGGGGGTTCGGCTTTCTCTGGACGGTGCCGGCAATTCTTGACGGACCGTCCGAACTCCTGCCGTTTCCCCAGGAGCGCTCAGATGGCGAGGAGGGATGTCCGTGTTGGATGGGGCGGCATGTAACCTATCTCATCTCGCCCCATGCAGCTCGCGGTGCGCACCACGTCGTCTGTACAAGCATGGCCCCCCTGACTGTGGCATCACGCATGAGCGTTGGCGCCCGGGACCCTTTCTAGCTTGACAACGCCCAGGGCGTCACCCGGCGTCTCAAAACAGACAAAACAAAACATGAACAAAGAGCACCATCCTCGTCAGACCCTCCACCGTAGCCGCCTTGGTAGGCTCAGCGAATAGGGGGCGCCCCCAGGATGACGTGAAGATCTATTTTGGGTGCTCACCCGTCGCCGTCTCAGATAGCGCCTGGCCGACGAAAACGGAAAAGCAGCGCGAGCCGAACCTGGCCGGCCGCCGAGGGCCGCTCTCGGTGCCCAAGGCGGGGGCGCTAACATGAAACACCGCCAGGCCATCCCCCGGCCATCCCTCCAGTTGACAGCAAAAGAATCCCAGCGGTTGAGATTACTGGGTGCGATCGCCTGCAAGGAAGCCCTGCCGCTGCATCTGCACACCAGAGAAGCCCGCGCACGGCCGCGTTCGGTGCATGCGCCGGGATAGCGCGCGCGAGCACCACTCCGTCCGAAAGAAACCGCGCAGCATCATGCAGGGGCCCTGTAAGCCATCGTACTCCGGTGGGCAAGCATGGGGCGTCACGGGAGCCTCGACGGCGCGAGAGGGGTGAGAGCAAGCGCCGCCCGGCGTTTCATGTTGGGCTGGTGACCTCACGGCGACAAACGCGTCATACCGAGGGAGTGGGAAGTGTTTCGACAGCCCTCGTTTCCTCTCCTTCGGGCGCCGTCACGGGTTTCCCTATGGGGGAACAGCTCCCATCCCGTAGTCGACATGTATGGACCGTCGCTGCGGCAGATCCTCAAGGCTCGGGACGGACGGGTTCGCCGCGCGGACGCCACAGCAACGAGCCGCAGCTCCTCTGGTCCCAGCCCGGAGCAGGTACCCGGCGGCCGCTCGATATACGAGATGCTTGAAACACTCGGGCGCCCAAGAAACTATTCAGTATATGAGGGCGGCGGCGAGCTTCGAGGCAGGCGGCGGGTGCCAAGAGGGTCGGTTGGATTATACGAGTGTTGCACGGGGCACGGAATGACGCTGTGCTCCTGGGACGGTTGCACGATGATGTAGCGCGAGCCGGGGCCGCATGTGAGGGCCCTCGTCTGCTGGGACGCCTTCCGGGGGGGCCTACGCTACAGCTTTACCGTCGGCGCGGGAGGACGCGAGCCAGGCTTAAGCCCCAGCGGGTTAGCACTAAAGTAGCCAGCTAACAGATCCACACATCCATGATATAGCGCTCTGTTAGAGGGGTACGACAGCGCTGGGATCCCACATTTTGAGACCTGACTTCCCATATAATTTTCAATGGCATCATGACCTGGACACCCGCAAAGCCAGGCCATACTTGTACATATCCCGGGTCGAGGCTGCCAGAGATCTGCACTCACCACACAGCATATCACTCAACCCAAAGAGGAGAAGCCCAGTTGCCAACGCACTGGCTTTCCCCGCGTTCATCATCGTCTCACGCGCAGGGTTCGTCGTCGCCCGACAGAATTGTACCACCACCACAACTCTGTGTAATGAGCGGAAACTGATCCACCCCGAGGTCTCATAGTGTATCACCGCCCGGGCTGATGAATCGCTGCTGAGACGGCGTCATCTCACTGCACCCTTATCACCCCATTTCCGACCTGCAGAACCCCCCAGTCTGTCTGCCATGGCGGGAGAGGCTCTCTCGGCCGGGAACGGCATCAAGGCTGCGTCTATCGTGGCGTTCCTCGGGCCGGTCTCGTCATATACGCACCAGGTTAGTCGGGGCATCGGGCGGTCTTACCCCGGCCACAATAAACTCCTATGCGCGGCCGCCTTCTAACGTGCATGTAAAGGCGACGCTACAGTCCTTTCCCGGACCCAAGTATGACCTCCGGCCGAGTGTGAATATCGACGGTAAGTACACCTGAGGAGTACGGACAGACTCGGCTATTGCACATACTGAGTACGGCCGACCGCCGCCTCTGCTGCAGAAGTCTTCGAGGCCGTCCAGAAAGGCGACGCCGACTTCGGCGTCGTCCCCTTCGAGAACTCCACCAACGGCCCCGTGCTCTTCACCCTCGACAACCTCGCCAACCGCCACGGGACCTGCCCGGACATCTCCGTTTGCGGCGAGGCCTACGTCGACGTGCACCACTTCCTCCTCGGCCACAAGACCCCTGGCCACCCCTTCCCGGCCCTGGACGAGACCGGCTCCGGCTCTGCCACGCCCACGGCCTCGGACCCGCACCCGCCCCGGCCGCGCACGAGGCCCCTGGCCAGCCTGCGCCACATCCAGAGGCTGTACTCGCACCCGCAGGCCTGGGGCCAGTGCGCCGTGTTCCTGTCGACGTACCTGCGCGGCGTCGAAACCATCGACGTGAGCTCGACCAGCCGCGCGGCGGAGATGGTGAAGGAGGACTCCACGGGGCAGTCGGCGGCCATCTCGAGTGAGATCGCCGCGCAGGTGTACGGGCTCGATGTCCTGGCCCGCTGTATCGAGGACAGGGAGGACAACACGACGCGGTTCTTCGTGCTGCGGAAGACGTCGAGACCGGAGCTGGGCGGGCCGGGGAGGGAGCCGCCGGCGGGGGAGAGGCGGACGAAGAGCCTCGTCTCGTTCACGGTGCCGCACCGCGAGCCCGGGGCGCTCGCGGACGTGCTGGACTGCTTCCGGCGGAAGAGGCTGAACCTGACTAGTATCAACAGCCGGCCGAGCCTGAGGGAGGCGTTCCAGTATCTCTTCTTCGTGGAGATCGAGGGGCATTACGACCTCGATGAGGGGGTAAGGGAGGCGTTTGAGGAGGTGAAGGGGGTGGCGGAGAGCTGTAGGTGGTTGGGGAGCTGGGATAGTCAGAGGAGTTGATAGACTGCAATGGGGAAGAAATGACAGGCAGCCGGGAGGTCGAAAACACCGCCTTTGCACATATCGAAGGAGGCCCTGAGATACCACAATATACAAGCATGCGGGGGAGTATCAGCAGGTGACAAGTACGATGCTATGTTTGAGGGGCGCTTGAATACCATCGCCGCGGTAATCAAGATTGTAAGAGATGGAGAGGCACTCAGCCACCGCCTTATAACATGGCAAGAAGACAGAAAGTCAATCTTTTATGCCGTATATGAGTACCAAAGCCAGCTACGATATTGTACTCCCGAGTCATAAGGGAGGGTTGTAGCCCTCGACCTGTCAACCTGAATGACTTCGTGAAGTGAAGCAACCGGGAGACCGCGATTACGGACGCTCTACAATCCTGTGGCTACCACAGCGTGTACACACGTATTGGAGAAAACCTCTTGCTATTGTGATATAAATGGTATGGGAATGGGGGATATGGCGGGAGGAAGAACGTAGGACACCTGGGTTAAACTAAGCTTTCGTTACTGAGAAGTGATGACCTTCCTCTACTCCAATATAAGAGCACAATGAAGGAGCCATACTCCAAAGGGTTGCTGGCCCGGGGGTAGCCAAGCGTCCGATAGAAGTCCTCATGTCCAGCTTACCGAGGGCAACTTCCAAAACCAGTCTGAGACCCGGGTGTCCCAGTGGGAGGTTGGTTGGAGGCCGGTCAATTTCTCCGGGGAGGGACGTAGCCCTGGGCATCTGGGCTCGAGTTTTGCTGTCTGCACCTACTTTTTTGACCAGGGTTTCTGTCCCTGCGATTATACGTGTTGTTTTTACTCAAGAATACTAGGATGGCTGGCAAGGAAGACGGGGACGGCGCGGGCGTTTTGCTTGATGCGTACGGAGAGCTCTATGCCAGTGCGTCTGCCCCCATGCCCGCCCTGGCCCCGTGCATATGCTGCCCCTGTTCCCATGCCTCCGACTATATGCTCGTGCCTCTGTGCCTCTGCTCCTATGCATATACGTATAGAAGCTACATACCTGATAAAAATACAGACCCGTAAAACCACATGTCTACCTTTTGGGTGGTATTCTGTGAGTTGCAGTGCATATAAGAAGATAAGAAGAACTGTAATGTGTACAAGAAGACAGCGTTCCAAGCACACAGCGATCTGTTTATCACTCTCCAGGGAGACTGCAGAACCGTACTGGCAACATCATACATATCTCCGAGTGTCAGGAGCATCAACACTCGGTCTGCATGTCTCCCCCGAACGGGGAACGGCACTGCAGCAACCCCACTAATGGGCCGAACCATCATCTCCGGAGCACGTCGCCCGGCGCCTTGCAAAGTACTACGCAACACGCTAGTCCCTGGATCTCGAACTAAGCACCGCCAGTCTGCCGCCCTCCCGCCATGCCCTCCCGCGCGCACGCTTTTCACGTTTTCTCATCATGGCTCGTACGCGCCGAGCTTGGGAACAACCCCCCGCAATATATGGGGCCCGGAGACGCAGAGCCTGCTGCCGACCCTCTCGAATCGGGGGCGGGGCGGGCCAAGGGTACATCGCCGCCACCATGGCGCGCAAGCCGGAACAGAGAGTACAGTATGTATGTACTCGTATGAGCCGGATTAGTGAACTAACGCGGCCGGAGTACGTATTATTTTTGGCACAGGTGTGCCGGAAGTACATTGCCGGCCGACTCTGTACACGGCCCGCTTGATCAGTAAAGGGGAAAAGAAGGGAAGCTCGTGTTCAGGATCGTGCACCTCGCGCCAGCAATCCACGTCTCACCCACGCAACACCATAAGCCTCCCAAAAAACGCCATCACGATCCCCTGTAATTGGCTGCGCCTGACCGCCGTGAGGCCGACACCGGGGGGGCGCAACGGGGGGAGGGGGCAGCCACGCCAGGGCCTGGGCGCGTGTGACGGGGAGCACGGGGCCGGGATGGGGGTTTGACCGGCTTCCTTTTACCTCACGGCGCGGGTTGCGTCGCGCGGCGGGCGAGGGTGCTTCGGCTCAAAGGGGGAAAGGCCACAGGCGTGGGAGCATGTGGGCCAGGGCCATTGGCTCAGGGCAGCCGTGGGAGGGTGGGAGGGAGGGGCTGCTGGAGGTGGCGGCGAGATGGGGCCTGATGCAGGGCGGACCACTTATGACGTACCGATGTGGTGCGCTGCGCGGGCGCCATCGTTGGCGGGAGTGTAGCGTGTGTGTGGTGGCCGCCTCGGCGCGGTTCTTGCGGCGGGTCTTGCACGTTTTCTAATCAGAGACCGGGCACTGGCAGGTCCTGAATGTCCCGTCCGTGGCACATCGACCTCGCTGATAGGGCGATGCGCGTATCTCTCCGCGCAAGCCTGGTTATGGGACATCAAGCTGCCATGCTGACAGGCACAGATGGGTGGAAATAATCAGGTCCGGGTGTGCGCCCGCTGGCTTCTGATTCTGATTATCGATACTTGTACGTTGCAGCCGGGAGCCACGGGGCCGGAGGTACTCTTCGCAGTACTTGGGTACCTCTTTGGGGGTGGCCACCCGCCAGCGTGGGTTGTGTGGATGGCAACTTTTAAGTAGGTTCGGAGCTAGCTCCGGGTAGTTCTTTCCAAAATGGAGCTTGGGAGACGAAGTAGCTTTTTTTTCATCAATGCTTGATTTCGCAGTGATAAGAAGCATATTTCTACCCGCAGCAGTCCCCTTCTCTCAGATACCCTGCTCCTCTCATCTCGCGCTTTGTGGTCTCATATCCGACTTACACCCGCACTTACACTTACACCGAGTCTCTCAGGCATCTCAGCCCCAACGACCTAGAGCCACATTAAACCCCTTCGATCCATTTTACATATCTCTTTTTTCTATACTCTCTTTCGGGTATACAAGCAGCCATATCTCAGCTCCCTCCCTGCCAGAGCGTTCAGCCACCATGGCGCAACAACCAATCTTCGCCGCCACCCACCCGCGAGCCTGCTCGACGGCCTTCGAGAGGGTACGTCACACAAGCTTAATCCCGCCCAGATCATTCCCCAATCCCGCCTTATCTCCGGGCCCCGTGCCACACTGCCCCCCGTCCTTGTCTAACAGTCTGCCAGGTGTTCATGACTCGCCGTGACACCCTCCAATGCGAGCACGAGCCGTTCGGCGAGCCCTTCTACTACGGGCCCGAGCGCATGAGCGAGCGCTTCATGGATGATGAGGCCTACCGCGTGAAGAGCGGGCACGCGAATACGACGTACCAGGATGTGATGGGCAGGATATTCAAAACCGCGGATGAGGTTCGACCTGCCGTTTTCTCTCGTTCCCCTTAGACCACAAACCACCCTTATATTGTTTGTTGTCATGTCCCCATAATGTCGTATTGTTTCGTCTGAAGCATGACACTGCAATGAGGACGCAAGTGCGTCCTCTCATCCTCCTCTGCTCTTTGAACTCCCCACCGAAAGGCTCCGCGCCCTCTCGAACGACTCCTCCCCTCCATGACTCGTCGTATACCACCTCAAGTCGGCCCCGATCCGTCGTCTCGCCGGCCCCGAGGCCCGCCGCAGTCCACTTACACCCCCCCTAGGACGAGAAGCGCGTTTTCCTCAAGGACATGGCCTACTACTTCTTCCCCCCGGACAACAAGCCCGCCGCCATCGCCCCCTCGCTCGGGAGCACCTTGGAGCCCACCAACCCGACCGTGGTGCCCCTCGACACCCTCCGCCGCTTCAAGTACAGCTTCCTCATCCGGCACCCGCGCCGCAGCATCCCGAGCTACTACCGCTGCACCGTGCCCCCCCTGGACGCCGTGACGGGCTTCCCGTTCTACATGCCCAACGAGGCGGGCTACGTAGAGCTGCGGAGGTTCTTCGACTACCTGATCTCGGAGGGCGTCATCGACAAGGACAACATCGTCGTGCTGGATGCCGACGACATGCTGGACAACCCCGAGGCCGCGATACGCATGTACTGCGAGGGCGTCGGCATCGACTACTCGCCCAAGATGCTGCAGTGGAGCCAGGCGGACACGGATCACGCCGCCAAGGTGTTTGAGAAGTGGGCTGGGTTCCACGATGATGCGCTTGACAGCTCTTCGCTTAAGCCGCGGACCCACGCGCAGGTAAGTCCCGTCGCAGGCCCCTGGCCGAGCTTCCCTTCGGGCTCTCTTAGAACTCGAGGACGTACGCCGTATTAGTGAGAATGCGAGGCTGACTTTTCACACAAGAAATGCTGCTCGATCGAGGAGGAGGACGAGGCGTGGCGGAAAAAGTTTGGCGATGACGCCCAAAAGGTGATCCGCCAAACCGTCAACGACAACATCCCCCATTACGAGTATCTCAAGCAGTTTGCCCTCAAGGTGCCCCCGATCAAGAAGGACGGGGTGAACGGTGCGAACGGCACTCAGGGAGCCAATGGTATCAATGGTACCAACGGCACTAACGGCACCAATGGGACGAATGGGATCAACGGCCATTGAGGGATGGACACGGGCAGATAATAGGGCGCATCGGTGGCAGCGAATGACATTTGGCAGATTAGGGAGATAGGAAAACGAGTGACGACGGGATATCATTAGGATGAATTGTTTGATATGCATTGTTACATTGCCGACTAATCGTACATTAGTATAACTCCCTGTCTAAGTTCGCCCCGTAACATCTGTCCCCACGCCATGCTTGCGCACGCAATTGAACCCCTTCAAAACCTTCCGCAGCTCACAGTGAAGTCTATGCCTCAACCTTGGCCGCCTTACTGGTGGCCTTTTCCGGCAGCAGCCTGTATTCCTTCGAGGGCTCCACGGTCCCCACCTCCGCCGACCAGTCCACGCCGTCTGGCAAGAGTCCGTGCTTCACGTTCTTCGACCACTCCATGGCTTGATGCCTATCGGCCGCGTTCGCCCAGTAGACCGTCGCCTCGCACAGCTCGCCCTCCTGCCCGTCCGCGCCCTCGCCCCTGATCTTGTTCGACTTCCCGGACCCGTCGAGCACCGCCGCCAGGTCGGCCACGGCGTTGTCCTTCTGCTCCAGGATCTTCAAGCCCCTCTCCATGCGGGTGCGGCACGGCGCCCCTTCCTCGCCGTCCTCGGGGCTCTTGTGGTACATGTCGTCGTCCCATTCTAGGAGGTGCCGCTGGTTGAACTCGCGCAGCTTCTGGAAGACGGACTGGCCGATCTTGCCCTTGCCCTTGGGGAATTGGACCATGGCTATCTTCTTCCACAGGTCCTTGCGGATCTTGGCGGGCTTGGCCTTCTTGGCCGTGAAGGGGATCTGCCGGAAGGCCTTGTGCGCCTGTAGATACGACCGTGTCAGTTAGCCTGGCTCAGTTGTGGTCCGCCAGCCGACGGAGCCATTCAGGGGCGACCAGGGCAACGTACATCTAGGACGGGAAAGTGCGAGTAGGCCAGCTGCTTCGACCGCACGTTGCTGAATATCCAGATCTTCTCGCCGTGGCCCTCCGGGAACCCCGTCAGCTCGGGCTTCGGCTTCCGGTACCGCGGCCGGCCGCTGCTATGCCGCACGCTGATCCTCGACACGCAGGCCGCGAGCCGGTCGAGCGTCAACGGCCTCGATAACGGGACGGCGCTCATCGTGGGCCTGTCGGGGGGGGTTCGTTCGGGTTCGGGGATGGCGCGGTTGGTCCGATGTGCTCTCTCGGCGTCGTTCTCAATCGGTTCCCGTCGCGAAAAATTCCCGTCCCTGGGCCGCGATAGTTTGTCACGTGATTTGTCACGTGCAGATAGAAGACGATAAGCGCAAGCCCAGGGCGCCGCCACTGGAGCCTAACAGCGGCTGCAGCCAACGGCGTGGCTCGGCGGGGTCAGGCCGCCCCACCGGGAAGCTTGGGCTGACATCACCATTGCGGGAGCTTTCAGGCGGGTTCCCGCCCGCTCTGGAACCTTGTAGCACCGCCGAGCCCATTCTCGCAGGAAGGTCAGCCCACCATTTCCTTCTGGAGGGGACCTCTCCCTGTTTCCAGCCGGGCATGCCTTGCTTCCTTCCAAGGATATATCCATAGTTCCCCTCCCTTCCCTCCAGCTTCCGTTTTCCCGTCCCTGTAAACTCAGTTCCGAAGACTCCAAGATCGCAACGACCGAAGCTGCCCACTGAGGAGCTGCTGCACAAAGAGAACTCCATTAGGCAAGCCCAGCGGACTTTCTCCACCCATAATTCTGACACCCAGCGGACTTCCACCTACAATCTTCTCCGGCCGATAGGCCGTTCTCTCATACTCTCACCTACACATACACACACACACCAGCAGCAGCCTCAACCATGGGCTCCCGCATGGAATTCACAGACAGGGGCCAGAAGGCCGTGGAGGACGCCATGACCCTGGCCGAGCAGTATGGCCACTCGCAGCTGCTCCCCGTCCACCTGGCCAATGCCCTCCTCGACCCGCCTCCCGACAAGTCCAAGGACCAGCAGAACGCTGTTCCCGGCGCATCTACCACCATGTTCAGACAGGTCATCGAGCGTGCCCGCGGTGACCCGCAGGCCGTCGACAGGGCGCTCAAGAAGAGCCTTGTGCGCCTACCGAGCCAGGACCCGCCTCCCGAGAACGTGAGCCTGGCGCCGTCGTTCCACGCCGTCCTCAAGAAGGCGAACGAGCTGCAGAAGATGCAGCGCGACACGTACATCGGCGTCGACCACCTCCTCGTGGCGCTCTCAGAGGACCTAAACATCCAGGCCGCCCTCAAGGAGGGCATGGTACCGAAGGCGAAGCTTGTGCAGGACGCCGTACGCGAGATCCGCGGCACAAAGAGGGTGGACTCCAAGACCGCCGACACTGAGGAGGAGCACGAGAATTTGGCCAAGTTCACTGTCGACATGACGGCAATGGCGCGCGACAAGAAGGTCGACCCTGTCATTGGCCGAGAGGAGGAGATCCGGCGAGTGGTTCGCATTCTCAGCCGGCGCACCAAGAACAACCCTGTGCTCATCGGCGAGCCCGGTGTGGGCAAGACCACCGTCGTCGAGGGCCTCGCCCAACGCATTGCGAACCGAGACGTCCCGGACAACCTCAAGCACTGCAAGCTCCTCTCACTCGATGTCGGCGCTCTCGTCGCGGGCAGCAAGTACCGTGGCGAGTTCGAGGAGCGGATGAAGGGCGTCCTGAAGGAGATAGAGGACGCCAAGGACATGATCGTGCTCTTCGTCGACGAGATCCACCTTCTCATGGGTGCCGGGTCTTCGGGCGAGGGTGGAATGGACGCCGCCAACCTGCTGAAGCCTATGCTGGCAAGGGGCCAGCTGCACTGTATCGGCGCGACGACACTCGCCGAGTACCGCAAATACGTCGAGAAGGACGCGGCGTTCGAGCGGCGTTTCCAGCAAGTAATCGTCAAGGAGCCGACCGTTCCCGAGACGATCTCGATTCTCCGAGGCCTGAAGGAGCGTTACGACCGCCACCACCGCGTGACAATCCTCGACAGCGCGCTCGTGGCGGCATCAAACCTTGCCGCGCGATACCTCACTAGCCGTCGGCTTCCCGACTCGGCCATTGACCTCGTAGACGAGGCGGCCGCCGCAGTCCGCGTCGCGCGGGAATCCCAGCCTGAAATCATCGACTCCCTCGAGCGCAGGCTGAACCAGTACCTCATCGAGATCAAGGCCCTGGAGAAGGAAAAGGATGAGGCGTCTCAGCATCGTCTCGTGGAGGCGCAGAAGGACGCCAAGAACGTGGAGGAAGAACTCGCGCCGCTCAAGGAGAAATACCAACGCGAGATCCAGCGCAGCGAGGAGATCCACGTTGCCAAGGTGAAGCTCGACGATCTGCAGAAGCGGCTGGAGGACGCCGAGTACGACAACGACCATAACAAGGCGGCTGATCTGAAGTACGGCGCCATTCCGGAGCAGAAGCAGGTTATCAAGGACCTGGAGGCGAAGAAGGCCGCGGCCGACGCGTCACTCAGCATGACGGCGGATGCAGACGACGACGGCCCTATGGTGACCGACGTTGTCACGGTGGATAGTATCAACGAGATCGTGTCGCGGTGGACGGGAATCCCGGTGACGAGGCTGAGGACGACGGAGATCGAGAAGCTTGTCAACATGGAGAAGGAGCTCGGCAGGATCGTGGTGGGCCAGCGCGAAGCAGTTGCGTCGGTGGCCAACGCCATCCGGCTCCAGCGTTCGGGCCTCAGCAACCCCAACCAGCCGCCTAGTTTCCTCTTCTGTGGACCCTCGGGTACGGGAAAGACGCTCCTCACCAAGGCGCTCGCAGAGTTCCTCTTCGACGACCCGAAGGCCATGATCCGCTTCGACATGTCTGAGTACCAGGAGCGGCACGCGCTGAGCCGCATGATCGGCGCGCCGCCTGGCTACGTGGGCCACGACGCGGGCGGCCAGCTGACGGAGGCGCTGCGGCGCAAGCCGTTCTCCATCCTGCTGTTCGACGAGGTGGAGAAGGCGGCGAAGGAGGTCCTCACGGTACTGCTGCAGCTCATGGACGACGGGCGCATCACGGACGGACAAGGGAGGGTTGTGGACGCTCGGAACTGCATCGTGGTGATGACGTCGAACCTGGGCGCCGAGTACCTCACGAGGTCGACGAACCGCAGCCGCAAGATCGACGGCACGACGCGCGAGCTGGTGCTCAACGCGCTGCGCAACTACTTCCTGCCCGAGTTCCTCAACCGCATCAGCTCGACGGTGATCTTCAACCGGCTCAGCCGCGACGAGATCCGCAACATCGTGGACATGCGGATCAAGGAGGTGCAGCAGCGGCTGTACGACAACAACCGCAAGGTGAACATCGACGTCGACGAGGACGCGAAGGACTACCTGGCGAGTGCGGGTTACTCACCGGCGTACGGCGCGCGCCCGCTTGCGCGGCTGATCGAGAAGGAGGTGCTGAACAAGCTCGCGATCCACATCCTCAAGGGGGCGATCAAGGAAGGCGAGCAGGCGAGGGTGAGACTCGAGAACGGCAAGATCGTGGTGCTGCCGAACCACCGGGAGACGAGCGAGGAGCCGGACTGGGGGAGTGAGTCGGACGAGGGGGAGGATGCTGTTGATGAGGTGATGAGGGACGACGAGGAGCTTTACGATTAGAGGAGATAGCATGGTTTTCACGAGGTTATGAGCCTTCAATAATGGACTGTTACTAATATCAAAAGGGGAGATGGGCGCATGAGGTGGCATTTAGGCAACATGAATACATGGCATCACTGAACTGAACTTTGACTGAGTGAAATGGTAATAATGCAATAGTGAAAATATCGCAGGCGCTGGTGTTGAGGTGTGCCTGTGTACGTGCGGCCACCGCCAAGACAACGGACTGGACAGCGAGTCTTCGGGGCGGGCCGCCGGTGACGGACGGAGCGGGGCCGACTTACACCACACCACACCACACACCCAACACAGACGAGACTCGAAAACCGGGAACAAAAGGGAGCATAACAACAAAGAACAAATGAACCAGATCGAAATCTCCGGAACCGGACACACAGCTCACAAGGAGGAAATTAGAAACACCCAAGCCACGCGCGGCTCCCCGCTGCCCTCGTCCCGCTGCCCATCCGGCTCGCGTCACACGACCTCGGGTCAGGTGGAATGCCGGCCGGTCATTTAGTGCCTCGATGTAGCCACACCCCCTTTTCTTCTGAGGATTTATAAGGGGGGCGGGAGCAAGGACAGGGAGACGGCGAGGTGCAGGGGAGGGGGAAGCGGTCATCCAACGTGCGTCATGCAGGGCTGGAATGGGGCTGACACCTCTGTGTTTGGGTCGTGTTGGGTGAGTTGGTGTGTGCACATTTGTATGTATATAATCCTGGGGGCTCCCCCTGAGCGGGCTGGAATGTTGGTTTCGCGGGCTTATTCTACTCTGCGATGTGAGCTCCTTTTTCCATGCGAGAGTGCTAGAACTGTCGTCCTCTTGTTTATTCACCCCCCGTGGCCGCCTCCTGCGACGACATCGGATTGAAATCGTGACCAAAAGGTTCGCCCGCAAGCTTTTTCCCCAAATCCCGCGATGGACGGCAAGGCCGAGCGAGCCGAGAGCCCAAAGAGGCCCGAGGGCGCGGTGCTGGCGAGACCAAAGGCGGACGACGGGGAGGTCACCCACCAGCCGGTACGTGCGGGCCCATCCCCCGACCTCTATTCTTCTTGTCCTTCTTTGCTAGGAACAAGGCATGATTTTCTGACGGCGCTGGAATGCCAAAGACCCCGCAGGAGCCCATGGCGGCGCGGGCCGACGAGTCGCGGCTGAGGGGCGGAGGCGACACCGGTGTAAGTGGCGCTGTCCCCAAACGGACCCCAAATCCCCAACGCCAACCCGCAACTTCCGTTCACACGAGGAGTCGTGCTGACAGGCGCAGGCCATCTGCTTCGGGATCTGCGCGGGGCTCTGCTGCTTCGAGTGCCTCGACTGCTGCTGCTTCTAAAGACCACTTTCTCACCACGGAAACCATAAACACCCAAGATCAGATAGAAACAATCAAGGCTACTATTAATTATATACCCCAGTTATTTGACCTCCTTCTCCGTCGCCTCCCGCAACCTGGCCCCCAGCCCCTCGTCCACCTTGCCGAACATGCCGTACGTCCGCTGCCTGACCGTCTCGTGTGCCCCGGAGAGGTGCACCGCGACGTTGTGCACGAAGTTGTCCTGCTGCCCGGGCGTCCGCCCCAGCACGTCCCACAGGCCCTTGGCCTGCACGTAGTCGTCGGGCCCCACCTCGGCGAAGACGCCGTAGACCGCCTCGCCCACCCACTGCTCCGCCGCGGCCGCCGGGTTGACGGGCTTGTGCGTGAGCGGGCGGAACGAGGACGGGTAGTTGGGGTTGGCGCCGTAGTTGCCGTTGACCACCATGCCGCCGTCGCGCTGGAAGGGGTTGAAGGCGCTGGGCGCCGCGTTGACGGGGATCTGCTGGTAGTTGGTGCCCAGGCGGTGGCGGTGGGTGTCCGGGTACGAGAAGAGGCGCGACTGGAGCACGGGGTCGGCCGAGGGCTCGACGCCCGGGACCAGGTGCGACGGCGAGAAGGCCGCCTGCTCGATCTCGGCGAAGTAGTTCTCCGGGTTCCTGTTCAGCGTGAGCTTGCCAAAGGGCCGCAGCGGCACCTCGGACTGCGGCCAGACCTTGGTCAGGTCGAAGATGTTCCACCGGAAGGCCTTGGCCTGCTCGGGCGTGAGCACCTGCACGTAGGCCGTCCAGGACGGGTTCTCCCCGCGCTGGATGGCCTCGAACAGGTCCTGCGTGTTCCAGTCGGGGTTGTCGGCCGACATCTTGCCGGCCTCCTCGTTGGTGAAGGTCTTGTTGCCCTGGTCTGTCTTGAGGTGCACCTGCGTGTAGACGAAGGACCCGTCGGGCTTGACCCATTTATGTGTGTGACCTGAATAACCATTCCTAGGAACCAGGGTTAGTTACTAGGATTATCTTTAAGGTGGGGTTATAACATACATGTGGCGGTACGAGTAAGGGGTGCCGCGGTCCGAGAAGAGGTGCATGAGCTGGTGCACCGACTCCTGGTGAGTGGACAGGTAGTCCCAGAACATGGTGGCGTCCTTGAGGTTCGTCTGCGGGTTGCGCTTCTGGGTGTGGATGAAGAGCGGGAAGTTGGCCGGGTCGCGGATGAAGAAAATGGGCGTGTTGTTGTATACCCAGTCCCAGTTTCCCTCCTCGGTGTAGAACTTCATAGCGAAGCCTGGGGAGGTTAGAGGGTGCCTATGGAGACTGGGGGGTTCCGGGGCTTACCTCGGGGGTCACGGGCCGTATCGGCGGAGCCCTTCTCGCCGCCGACGGTGGAGAACCGCGTGAGGCACTTCGTCTTCTTGCCGACGCCCAGAAGCATGTCGATGGCCGTGATGTCGCTGATGTCATGCGTCACCTCGAACTACTCCGGCGTTAGCATTTGGGTCTTCGTGAGAGGGAGCAAGAAGGACATGCCTCGCCGTAGGCTCCGGCGCCCTTGGCGTGGACCACACGCTCGGGGATGCGCTCGCGGTCAAAGTGGGCGAGCTGGTCGATCAGGTGGAAGTCCTGGAGCAGCAGCGGGCCCATGGGCCCGACGCGCTGGAAGTAATGGGGGTCGGCCACGGGAGCTCCATTGGAGGTGGTGTACGTGGGCTTCTCGCTGTACCGGAAGGTCGAGGCCGGGGGTTCTTGGGCACCCATGGTGGCGGTTGGCAGCTAGGGTTCGTTTAGGAGGACGGTGTAGCTTCTTGTGTTGGCAGACTCGGCCGCGTTGGTGTGTCTACGATATCGAGATCACGGTTGGAGAAAGTAGGCGTTCTCGAGAGCGGGGGAGGAGCAGATATATATAGACAAACCCGCGGCAACGTCACACAGGCAGGGAGTCGTCCGGAACTAATGCGGGCGAGGGCAGTGGAGAAGAAGCGGTGGAGCGTGCTGCAACGGGAGTGACGCCACCATTCGGCAGCCCAAAGCCGGATGGCGCCGCGTCCCTGACAGGTCCACAAAGGTGGTGTGAGGCTACCCGGGGAGGGAGCCCGGCAGCCGTGTCCACGAGCCGTTCCTGTTCTGCTTCCCAGCTGCTTTCTAATTGATGTCGACATGCCGCCGTCCTCGCCTCCGATCGGTGAAGCTTACTCCTCCCTCTTGGGCCTCGGCGCGAGATGAGCTTCCCTGGATCCGCAGCGGGGCTGGGTCCTCTATTGCCACGGAGAACAAGAGCTCTTGGGCCCCAGCCAGTCTCGAGAGTCGCCATCGTCCCCACAAAGCCAACAGATGTATCTTGGTGAGCGAGGGACATGCACGGGGAAGATGTCCCGGCAGTGGTTCTAAGGCAACCAATGATCACGGTCCGCCGGACGCAAGAATATGCATCAGGCTCGTAACATGCCACCGAGTGGCCTGATGATGACCGCCAAAGTATTCTTGGAACGGGGAGCTTGAAGGGCGGATGCCGGAGCTAACTCGGACTCGTCAAATCTGGTTGGGCCCTCTGAACGTTTGCTGGCGCTGCGAAAGTCCGAAAGCTCCTCCGGATGGCGGGGCAGGCAGCAGGCCAATCACAGCTGAGTAATAAGCAAGCAGTGCTGCAGGCCCACCGCGGGGCAGGCAGGTACTCGAGTCCTCATAGTGCCTGAGTAATCGGCGATTGCAGGCTCTCCGATTCATGGCCGAAGTCTACTTTGGAGCACAAGTCACTCCCGTGAACGGCTACATCCAACTTTGTTCCTCGGACCCGATTTCTAAGCCGGCCGAAAGCGCTCGGGCGCGTCTCTTATATCGGAGATTCCGGCGAGCGTTTTCGGCATTCCGGGGCGACTTTCGAGAGTCGCCAGGTCGGACGAGTTTTTATTCTATAACTTTACGAAAGCCGAAGCGTCCGACATCTTAGTGCGAGTTTGGCGTGCCCTGGGGATTGATGTGAGAGAATGAGAACGTAACAAAGCAGCGAAACACAGGTCGAGAAACGAGAGTCTGCCTTCTACGTTCAGACTAATAACACTTGCAGCTTGGAGGCTTTGGCCAAAGCTACGACCGGTCTACAGGCAACACGGTGGGGCCTGAGAACCCTGATGAACTGGCTGGCGATTCCGACGACACCTTTAACACAACCACAGCCGAAGTATCCCAGGGCCGGGTTGCACCTAGTCGTATTCATAACATATATATATATAGTCACTCCAGGCTTGGGATGGCTAATAACTTGGAATTCAACCTTGTCCTCTAGCCAGGATTGTAGTTACAAACCAGAGCATCCCGATACTCCGAGCTGTACATAAACACTAACACAAGAACCCGTGAACTGCACACAGCTTGTCAATAACAAAGAGAAGATGGAAACGGAAGCTGCTGCTACCCCCTAATCACCTATTCTGCGGGCTATCCGCGGGATCACATGGGCCTGGGCCGGTGACGGCGAGGGTCGACGAGTAATGCTAGTAGTCCCTGAACAGGGAGGGCCTTGAGGCGCCCTCCTGTCTACTGCCAACTCTCCCACGGACCTTCCTCACCCCAGACGGCGAACTCAGCCGGGAAAAGTAAGTCCCACCCGGGGCGATGTCGCTCTTAGGCGCGAGGCTCTCGCTCTCGACGTCCTTGCACCCGGAAAGGTGAGAACCCGCCCCCGGATTTTCCATCGCGGTGGTGGTTGTTGTGAATAAACTGGCTCTTGGCTTTGTCCCCCCTTCTGAGTTTCCGAAGAGACTTCCTCGCGGTGCCCCCCCAAACAAACCCTGTGCTCGGGGCGCGCCTCCCGGCGTCGGGCTGTGTGCACCGGACCTAGACGCCCCTCGAATCGGCCGGGTTTCGTCACCCGGTTTCTCACAAGACAGGTCGAAAGGGCGCTCATGCTTCCACCTCCTCCCGGGCACCATACCCCATTTCTTATCCCAGATCCCCCACCTTGTCCACCTACGCTTCACCTTGTGGTAGGCCCGGCTGTTTACATCGGGACCGGGGGATGAAGGGAGAGCCCTTAGCTGTTCTTTCTCGCTTTCTTTGGACACCTGGTAATTAAACTGATTAACCGGGAAAGACGCTTGCGACTCTCGTTCTCGCGCAGTCACCCCAAAAAGCCCGGTGTTCTCCTGGTAGGCGGGCGGTTCGTGCTTCCAGACTGCCTTGACCGGGGGCCTGTGTTCTGTCCCATCCCACCTGTAGTCCCAGATGCCCTGTTCGATCCATTGCAGTCTTACATCTCGCTTCCCATGGTCATGAGCACTATGGTAACCCTGAATTCCGAGCGTACGTTTTCCGGGCCGTTCCAGGTATACTTTGAAGGTCTCATCCAGTTGTTCCTCGACCTGGGCGTCAAACTGTTTGCAGGGCAACGAAGCCCAGTGATCGGACATCAACATCGGCTGTGACTCTTCGCGGGTCATATGCTCCGAGCCGGACGAGCTCTCGGAAGGACGTGGGCCGCCTGATGGTTCGGGTGTATCCGGCGAAGGGGACTCGCGGCGTTGCGGTCGGGCGTCATCAAGTCGTTCCGGATCCTGGGCAGGCTGCCCTAGGCCTCGCTGGGGACCGAAGAGCCCACTCGCTTGTGCCGAATCAGAAGACATGAGGACTGTTGTCAAAATTGGCCAGTAGTCAAGATAGAGATGATAAATAAGGTGCGAATATGGTGAGCGAAGATTAATGTGTTCGTCAGGCATGGTGTGTAGATATCGCCGTGCTTAAATACATCGAGTCGGCTTTGACTAGACACCCGACAATGAGATCGAAGCATCTCTTTGTGCCCAGTCCGAACGGGTTGGTCTTTTGTGACAACGATCGAGTGGCCGTCCTCCATCATTCCCCTGGCGTTTAATGCAATCCGAATCGACACCGAGGACAACATAGATCTTGGCAAATCGGGTGCACGGTGGAACGGCCGAGTTGCTGCCGTCCGCACCTGACATCCCGGCGGCCGACGCTCAAAGACGATCGTTCTATCCCCCCAAAATGCCCCTTTCTTTGTTTGACCTCCTTTGCTTGACTCGGCGGGTAGATGTGAAGGTTCAAAGATAGAGGCTGGGGAGCTGCTGAATGGGTTCGAGTGAGCGGGCTGCCAAGTCCCTACCTCGATCAGACGACATCGTACTTTCCCGTTTTGTGCTGTTACCCATTGTTCACTCGCCAACCAGTCACTCGACACTCGCGATGCTTGCCTCCCCGATCAACGAAGCTCTGGAAGGCGGTTAAGTGCGGGCGAAAAGTCGGTTCCGAGTCATAGCGAAGGGTGATGAGGATCCCACCACCGGTCAGCCCCGCCGACGACGGCCGGGGGATTATTATAAAGTAGCTGTAGTATCCTTGTTGTACAAAACGTCCAAGTCGTGTCTTCCTTTCGCCTATGCAGGGTCCATGGTCCTCCCGCCTTCTATAACAAGCCGTTACTCCTGATTAACCGTTTGCTAGAAGAGCACTGTTAGCATGTTCTCACTCCATGGATGTGTTTCCTGGAGGGGAAAACTCACCACCAACCAGTCCATCCCTTCGTCCACACCAGTCCCGTCCACCGCCGAGCACGCCACGATGGTCCAGTTCCGGTCCCTCAGCTCCCCGAGCCGCAGCGCCTCTGATATCTCCGCCGCGCCCTTGGCCCCTGGCTGGTCCTGCTTGTTCGCGAACACCAGCAGCGACGCGTCCTTCAGCTCGTCCTCGTTCAGCATCGCCGCCAGCTCGTCCGATGCTGTCTGCAGCCGCTCGATATCGGTGGAGTCGACGACGAAGATCACGGCCGCCGTGTTGGCGTAGTAGCACCTCCAGTAGGGGCGGATGCTGGTCTGGCCTCCGAGGTCCTGGTGGGCGTTAGGAGTGTGCGGGGGAAGAGTGGTGGATGGGGTCGGGTACGCACCCAGACGTTGAAGTTGAGGTTCTTGTATGTTACCGACTCAACGTTGAATCCTATCGTGGGTATCGTCGTGACAACCTCGCCGACCTGGTCTGCGTTAGCACCGTCGCTCCACTGACCCGCGTGCTGCTGGGCGGCAACGTACCTTGAGCCTGTACAGAAGCGTCGTCTTTCCCGCGTTATCCTGGTGACTTCAGTTAGCCCCGTTCCCCCACTCGCACCCCCTAAAGAGCATGGCAGAGTACCCGGGGTAGCATACCAGGCCCAATATCAAGATCCTAATCTCCTTTTTCGACCATAGCATGCCTGATAGCCACGACACCGAGTTGCCCATCTTGGATGTGTGTGCCGCCGCGACTAGTTGGATCGGGAGGTCGGAGAGTTCTTCGTCTCAGCGCGAGAGCGAGCTCGAAAAGGGGGGCGGGTGCTTGCGTCCCGGTCGGAGGTCGCAAGAAGGCTAAAGAGCCAGGTGTCAAAAGAGCTCTGCCGTGTATAGACTCTTTTTATACTGCGGTGGAGAGAGAATCGCGTGAAGTTGGAGTACAAATGTTAGAGTGGACGTAGAGGTCGTCGAGTTCGCAGTAAGATGCCACGAATGTTCATAGAGGAGATGCGGTCGTGTCCTTGTTTGCCAAGGGCAACTTCTCTGAAGCCTGGGCCTAATAAATCTTGGCGTCTTGGCTTGGCGATCTCGGAAGCCCCGTCCGAACAGCGGCACTTGCTGCACCGCCACATCTCCTTTGTAAGCCACAGAGCATCTACCTGTGGCTGGTTTTCTCTCTCTGCTGTGCACGTGCATGGTGGGCCGGGAGCAGCCAATGACGACGCAGTACCCCCTCCCTCCGGGGCCACAAACCCTCATTCAAGCAAATTTCGGAATTTCCTCTCTGCTCCCATCCTACCATTCGACAACCAGAACCTCACATTCGACTTGACAACCGACAAGCCGAGTTAGTCAAGATGCCGGTATGTGAAAAGCCCGTTGCTATCGAAATTCCCATCCTTGCGAGCCGCCGTCGAAATATCCCGCCACTGCGACCCACGGGACGGTCCTTGGATGCGACAGCTCCGAGGGGGAGGCGGGATCCGACCTGCCGCGAGGGGGGATGAAGACCATATGAAGAAGGGTTACTGATAGGAATTGCGTCAATCTAGAGCCACAAGTCTTTCCGGACCAAGCAGAAGCTTGCGAAGGCCCAGAAGCAGAACAGGCCTATCCCCCACTGGATCCGCCTCCGGACGAACAACACCATTAGGTACGACCTCTCCCAACCCTAGCCTTCCGAGGCCAGCATCCACCATCACCTCATGGGGGAGAGGAGAATGGGGCGGCGCACGGAAATCGACGATCATACATCAAGGCGACAAGAACTCCAGGCTAACGCTGCTCTGCTCTTAGGTACAACGCGAAGAGGAGGCACTGGCGCAAGACCCGCATCGGCATCTAAACGCCTCGCAACAACCCACCTTCTCTTTTCCCGCCCTCCGACCTCACCCTCGCCCAACTCCGAATCGCCATGCGAGGCTTACGACAAGAGATATCGACCCTGTGAACCGTTGGGGCGAAGATGCGGGGATCCGGGCTGTTTTTATGAGGGATTGCATGGGAGGGAGGAAACGTTATCATGGCGCCGTTTTGAGGAAGCAAAAGTAGGGGGAACCCAAGGTTTAAGGGGCCCCTTTTTGGTAGCGGGCATTTCGGGAATGGAAACGGAAATGAGGACGGTGTTGCTTTGTGTTTAGGACGCTGAACAAGGGTCTCTTTTTGTCTGTCCAAGCGATCATCTTCGGACCCGTGAGAGGCGTGACGTCTCGATGTGTGCCGCCAATGTGGAACCTGTTCCTTGCAGCCGGCGTAGCCTCCTATGGCTCGAGGCTGTCATCAGGTTACGGACCGTCGTATATCACACCTAGAGGGTCTTTTGATTCCATGTACGCTTTCGACGTGCTTGTGACGGGCGGACTCGGTGGAATCACTGGGAAGGAGGCAGAAGTTCCCTTGGTTTGGCAAGGCCTGTGGGCAGACCTGGCGGATTACGGCAGTGTTCATATCCCACATGACTGACTGGCTGGCGAAACACAGGTCCCTCCCCCAAGCTTCGCGGACTCGTAACCGAGAATTGCGTGGATATGGGTGTCTCGTACTAGACACACTGAATACCTCCTGCGCTCACATTGGATACACTCGCGAAATAGCACAGCACAAATAGAGGCAACCCTTGTCTCATTTCAGAGCGCTTCTACGGGAAATGATCGTACGAAAACCGAAAGCAGATGAAGCCAGTTACCACAGTGGAACAACGATTGTAAGATCCCCGGCCGCCCGTCCGATTCCCGCTCTCAGCTCATTTACGAAAAAAAAAAACGCAAAGTAAAACTATTCCGTGACTCTTGATTTCGTTCGTTTGAAAACCATGATCAGGCTTCCCGCGGTGACTGGGCCACCCTTGTGTCCCAGAAAACGGGATAGACGCAAACCTTCCAGCAGTCAACAGCTTATCGGTCCTCAGCCCACTCGTTCTCGCGACGGATTTGCTCCTCCTCCTCAGGGGTGAAATCGTTCGTGATGTTGAATGTCTTACGGATCTCCTCGGGCGATTTGCCCTTGATCATATTCGCAACGGTCTTGCAGCCGACGTCGAGGAGAGGCTTGATATCCAAATAGTTCGAGGCCTAAAGACACGGCATGTTAGCTGAGTGGTTCTGGGCAGATATAGCAATTGGGAACATGAAGGCAGAGCCTAAAGGAGAAGGCGCAGGCTAGGAGTGGATATACATACCAGGATGATCTCGAACAGCATCTCCTGGTCGACCTGCATGAATTTTTGGTCCCACTCGTCGATCTCTGTCATCTTCTTCCTCGCCGCATCGTCGTCATCGCCGGTGGTCGGCGGATCGTTCTGATGGTGGACGCACCACTCGATCACCTTGGTGAGGACGGAGTCGTTCACATTCGGAATAGGGATCGGGTTCTCCTTGGAGATGGCCGCATCACCAAGATCGTCGAGCATGTTCTTGATGAGCAGCGAGCGCTCGGCAACGGCGCGGTCTATCGTGGAGTTAGCGGTGCGATGGAAGAGACAGATGGGCGCGCGGGGAAAGGGAAGGAAGGGCCGAGCATTTACTTACCAACCTCCTTGACAACACCGTCGTTGCTAGCGAGCCAGGTCTTCTTCTGGGTTGCGGGCTTCGGATCAGCCATTTTGTCGGATGTGGCGATGGAGGTAGTCGAGATAAAAGGCGGGCACGGCTTCGTGGTTTCGTGGGGATGGAGATGAAAGGGGATAGCGAGGTCGCTTGGAGAAAACAGAGGGTGTTTAGCAATTATGCTTCCAAGGGCGACTAAGAAAAGTGGTGTTATGTTATGTGAGTGCCGAGTGTCGGTCGCAGGACATTGAACCTTCAGGAGGGGTTTTGTCTGCGTCAGCGGAGTCAAAGTCAGAGTGTTGGTTGGCACCTGCCTGGCGGTAAGTTAGGCAGTCGTGTGTTAGGTGAGGGGCGAGTGCTTATTTTGTAGACAGCAGGCAGAAGGCGGGGGACTGGGGTTGGTTGGCTTGCCAAAGAGCCTTGCGCCACAGCACAGGGGAGCACAGCCGGTTGTTTTTCTCAAGGCTGGAAAATCATTTCGAGGGGTATCTTGAATTCCAAAGGCTTCTGATGCCTTGAGTGGTATATTTTCGAGAGCTTGAAATATGATGTTCGAATTGTTGGCATTGTGTTTGCTCTCCTAGTGGAATGCTTTGTTAGTATGGAGGACTGGCGATTTTCGATCTCTCGCGCCGGAAAGCGCAAGGCGTCGTCTGACCCTTGACCTCAAAGGGGAACTAGCACCTGCCAGATCCAACACGGATACATGTACTTCGGGTTTGCCAGTTCCGAAAGCCTTCAATTATTTTCGTACAGTACAAGGCCCGCGCCTCGATGCCAACAAGATGTGGCGGTGCTGAGATATTGTCTGGGGGAAGCCCCGCTTCCGCCTTGCGAGGTATTACTGCGATATTCCCAGCCTGTCTGGGCTCGCATGCATTGCCCTGTTGGATATTGCCTGCCGGGTCCTCAGAGGCAGCGATACCATTGCAAAAAACGAATTCCTGCTTGGAATCCGCCCTGGGAGCCTGCCTGCCATGAACCCTCGGAAGGCCAACCCCTCCTCTCATTCGTCTCCCAAAGACAATGACCCCGACGCCGTCTTTGTTCTCGGTGCCCCATTCCAGCTGTCATCAGAGTCATGCCTCACTCCGCAATCAATCCATTAGACCTAGGCCATCTAAGCTATGCAGGCCACGAGATGATACCAAGGCAGAGTCGACGTCTGGTTGGCGAGCCCTTTGAGTTGCTCTCGTGCATCGATAGGCCAGACCACTCCGAGCCCCGTCTGAGCCGACGGTCTCGGTGGGAAAGCATTCTGCTGGGTCTTCGTCTTCGCATCTTTACTCCACCAACACGACAAAATGATGAGAAGGCTCGATCACCTCAAGATCTAGAAACTGCACTCTCAGGTTCCAAGGGAAGCTCATGGTAGACTGCGGCGGGATCCGAGTTACCCATGGGCAAGACCAAAGGCATGTTGCGACTTGCTAAAAGCTCCCGAAGCACCGTCCCATCGGGATCGGGACAATGCGAGGAGCCGGCGCCCCAGTCTGAAGCCCAGCTCGAGGATCGCCGAGAGCCTCAGATCTTGAACAGGTGGGCAGTGACTGGCCTTGGTTCGAGGGCGGCCGGTGGGCCCTTTTTGCATCTCTCGTCGTTCGGCACGAGATACCCGTATCGGCTCCACACAGCTGGAACGAATCTTCAACTCGTGCGAAGACGAGCGGATGTCAAGACATGCAGATCCGGTATCACGCCGCAAGTGCTATCTTGAGAAGCCGGTCAGCCCGCGACCCGGTGTCTTCCGTCGCGCCAGTGGCCGCGGGCCTATCTTGGCGCAACGGAACACGGATCTGGCCAACCGCACGCCAAGACGCCGTCCACGTTCCCCAAGTGGGCGAAAACCTGTCTTTGACAGCCCGCCTTATTAATGCACCTGACCCTCCATCACCGTTAATTAGCTCCAATTTGTGCCCCTGTCTCGGCAGCCAGGATAGTTCCCGATCATCTGGTTCTCTTGGGCGCAAGGGGACAGCTGGCAGCTTAGCAGCCAATCGCCGGCCTCCCCTCCACACTTGCACCCCCCAGAGCTCCAAGGGAGCCCCCGTAAAAACAGGGGGACACCAGCGCCCGAGCCCGCTGTGGGTCAAAGAGCTTTCTGGCGCTCCCACTGGCGCCATTCCGCAATCGAACTGGGCCCATCATTCAGTTCGCGTCGCGGTATTGAGCAAGTCCGCCGCCCATGGGATAATTTTCTCGTCCCCTTTCTCATGCCATCCCCTCCGGCAAACCCTGTTCCTCCCATCGCAAGCGAATCCGGGCGCCCGACTTCCCTCGTCTCTCTCGACAGCCGCGACGGAGTCTTGATGGGGTAGATCCTGGAATGCGCCGCCTTTGCCGAACGTCCGAACCTGACAGCTTCACCACCCGAGAATCTCCACGAACAAGCCCAACCCCAAGACATCCCGCGAGCTTCGGGGTGCCGACTGAGTCCGGATATCGTCCTGCTCCGGCTCGGCATGATCGATCGGCTCCACATATGTGTCTTGGTCCCCCATGCGATTGATTCCCCAATGTCCTCGCCCGCTCTTCGACTGTTCGACCCATCGCGACTCGAACCCCCAGCGCCTTTGACCTAGTGCAGCCAGGAAGAGGGAAGGAGAAACGATACGATGTGGAGGCGCGTGTATCTGCTGCTCGTGCTCGTGCGGCTTTGGTTCGCTCTCTCTCCAAGCTATTTGCACCCGGATGAGAACTTCCAAGGTCCTGAGGTCATCGCAGGTAAGGAAAGCTTTGGTTTTTCTTGTTGTCTCCATTTCTCTCTGCGAGAGCCTTGCAGGTTCTCTGTCGCTGAGTTGCGACTTGCTTGCTTTTTGTTGCGTTGCGAAGGGTCAAGCTTGTCAGAGCTTCAATCTGGAGATGCGCCGCTGGCGCTGCCACCACATCACAGTCCTGTTCGCTGTTGCGCAAACCACCACCAAGACCAGTACATACTAACGCCCCCCCAGGCCAGATCTTCAGCTACCCCGTCCGCCACACATGGGAATTTACAAGCGACAACCCTATCCGAAGCGTCTTTCCTCTCTGGCCGGTCTACGGCCTCCCCATGCTCCTTCTGCAATGGTTATGGATCGGCAACGGCCAACCCGGCGAGATGCCGCCCATCGCCGTCTTCTGGACCCTCCGCGTCCTCATGTTCGTCATCAGCTTCGTCCTTGAGGACTGGGCCATCCACGAGCTCATCCAGTCGCCGCGCCACCGCCGCGTTGCTGTCCTGCTCGTCGCATCATCCTACGTCACCTGGACCTACCAGACGCACACCTTCTCCAACTCCATCGAGACGCTCATTGTCGCGTGGAGCATGGTGTTGATACAACGCATTGTGGATGTTCCGGTGAGTGGCTCTGTCCTCGGCCCTCGAGCCTTGACTGTTGGATAAACCTCCGACTAACATGCAGCAGCAACGCTCTTCCCTTCTAGCGTGCACCATTCTAGGAATGATCTCCGTCTTCGGCATCTTTAATCGCATTACTTTTCCAGCATTCCTTTTATTTCCAGGTTTCCGTTTAATACCCCAACTACTTAATAAGTATGCCACTCTACCCCTCCACAGAAACCTGGCGTCGCTCCAACATGGCTAACCGTACCAGGCCTTCATCACTGGCTGTCATGGCCCTCGCCGGCCTCGCGACTGCCCTTCTGGCCATCGCCCTCGACACGATTTTCTACACCTCCGGGCCCATCTCCTGGGCTGATCTAATCTTCCGCCCTGTCATCACACCGCTTAACAATCTCCGCTACAACATCTCGCCCGCCAACCTGGCGCAGCACGGCCTCCATCCTTGGTACCAGCACCTTCTCGCGAACCTTCCTCTCCTCCTCGGCCCCGCAACCCTCCTTCTAGCGAACCCTCACCTCTCGCTCCGCCTCTACTCTGCCGTCTCCGGCATTGTCGTTCTCTCCATCTTCCACCACCAGGAGGCGCGCTTCCTCCTCCCCACCGTGCCCCTCATCCTCTCGTCGGTGCGGCTCCCGCGCCGCCGCTCCACCCGCCGCGCTTTCACCGGCGCGTGGATCCTCTTCAATCTTTTCTTCGGAATTCTGATGGGCACGTACCACCAGGGCGGCATCGTTCCCGCACAAGTCTTCATCAGCGCGCAGCCTGACGCCACGCAGGCAGTTTGGTGGAAGACGTACTCGCCGCCCATATGGCTCCTCAACGGCAAGAACGAGGTGCTCGAGACGCGCGACGTGATGGGGCTGGAAGGGGACGGGCTCCTCGAATTACTAGATGGCCTTGCCACGTGCGATGAGCCAGCAGATAGGAGGAATAAGGAGTACCTGAAGGAAAACAACGGTACTTACCTCATTGCGCCGACATCAGCCGACTGGCTGGACCCCTACCTGCCCAACAAGGGCCTCACAGGCCTACGGTTCAGGGAGGTTTGGCGGACAAAGACGCACCTTAACCTCGACGATCTGGACTTTGCCGAGGACGGTGTGTGGGAAACGTTGAAGAGGGCTGTGGGGAGGAGGGGGCTTGCTGCGTGGAGAATTACGAAGAGCTGCTGAGGGAGCGTCCTCTCGCTAACTAATATCTGGGTTTCCTTTTTTGAGGTTTAGGGAAAGGGCCAAAGGACATGGGTGGTGATTGTGTTTTTCCCTGTTTTGAGATACCACGGCTTTTAAAAACGAACGGATAGGGCGGTCTAGATAGATGGGAATGGAGTACAGGGTGTTGCTTGACCTCCTTCACAATGTGAGATGCCCCTTGCCATCTTGATTACCCTGCCTATGGGTATGTGCAGCAAGTCGTCACTCAGCACAAGTGCATGCATCGTCTGGATGTGAACATGATGATCGATTTTGATAGCCTGGTATCTTTCCCTCATTCCCTAACGCCCCTTCTGAAACTCCAATTCCCAGTATGGCCATGCGTAATATGTACAATAGATATCGTCCCGGGGCGACGGTGCTCGGCAAGCCGCGGCCTTGGCTCTGCGGATGTCCGGTCCCCCACTTCTATGCAGTTGCAGTGTCCGTTGCCGTCTTTTCATAACTCCACCCTTTAATCCATCATCGGCGCGACGGCTCGGGCTATCGGCCGGATTTGCGCGGGGGCGCGATTCGGGGTGTGAAGGCGGCGGCGCCTATCAGGGCGTAGCCGCTGGAGGGGACGCTGAACAACGTCACGCACTCCTCCATAGCCCGCACGTGCTGCTGCGTGCCCCTAGCCCAGCCCTCGGACCGCAGGCGGCAGCTCAGCGTCTGTGAACTGGGCAAGGTGCCTAATTTCCTCCTCTCACCCTATGCCTCCAGATATCAGTCAGCCCCATCGGGCTTCGAGATCCCCAACGCCAAGACCATGCCGCTGTCCTTCCTCGACTTCCCGACAGACCCCTTCAGCACGCACTCGCCATCCTTCCAAGTCACGCCCATGCAGCCCTCCTTGTCGGCACACATCTCCACACACGGGCCTATCGAAGAGGCCTTCCTGGTGTCGAGGTCGGAGGCGCCGTCCGACTCGGGGTAGTCGACGTCGCAGCTGATGCGGTAGTAGTCGTCGCCGGCCTGGAGAACGGCGTCGCTGGCGTCAGGGCAGGAGACATCGGACGAGGCGTCTAGGATTCTCTCCTTGGACTCTCTGGGGGAATGTCAGCTTCCACCCTTCTCCGGTTGAGCGGTTCGCTATGGGGGTTGGGGAACGTACGACGGGTCCTTGTTAAAGGCTATGCCAGCCCCGATCCCGATGGCGATAGCAGCCACGGCGATTAAAAGTCCTCCTAGTATCACGAAGAAGAATACCTTCCTCCGCAGGCCGCATATCGTCTCCTGCCGCCCGGCGGGCATCTTTCCCTCGCTGTCCTCGGGGTCTTTCGTGGGTTCTTGGGCGGTCGAGCGGGAGCGGTTCCACCACATGACTTCTATTTCCGTCTGAGGATCTCCCACCGGGGAGAGATGGGGAGGCTTTAACCACTTCCAGTCCTGTTGGGTGTCCAGTTGAGGGGGACTGTGGCGATGGCCGTCTTTGTTTGTTCCGGTCGCGGGTTATATGAGACGCGGGTCGTTCGGCTCCCGTGTTACCTCATGGCAACACAGCTGTCCTCCTGCTATCGGTACCCGTCGACCAGCGTTCGGTTATGTGGTCCCGAGACGGGAAATGTCACTGACACACAGGTGGTTTCCTCGGAAAGCGCAAGTTACGAGCGAAGGTGTCTCAACCGGGAGACGGGGTTCGAGGAAACGCGGCGGGTAGGGACTGGAGGACCTCGGGAGGAAAATACAGAACTTTAAACGGATAGGGAGAGGGGAGAGCACGATGATGAAAGATATGGGAGGAAAGAGGAGAATATGTGGGGTCAAGAGTGGGAATCTTGCAACTTAAGAGCCCACGGGACGGCGATATGGGGCGTGTTTAGTCCCGAGCCAGTCTCGAACAAAATACCTTTGTACGTTCACTCCCCCCGGGACCCAACTCATAGTCCACCTACGTAGTCGGGACGCGTTCAAGTGTATCCCCTTTTCGAGCTCGACCGGAGAATTTATGCAGGGCCGATCGAAATACCGCCACCTTCCACCACCCCCGAGCCGAACCGGGGAAAGGCGAGCAGGAAGGAAGCCGCGTGGATGGCGACATTCCCAATGCTGGGGTACCCAGGGTCACCGCAGCCCCGGCATCCTGTCCTCGGCACTTCGAATGATGTTCAATGGACCCTCCGCTCGCTGAACCGCAGCGGGGGGCTTTCGTGGCCGAAACAAGGAACGATCGGGCGGGCGATCAAGCGAGCCGCCGGGAGAGGATTGGGGGTGTGCGTCTGTGGCCCACGTTGCGTGGGGAGTGAGTGGGCAGAGGCCCACAGGGGTGTGTGTGCGATCGGGGATGGCAGGGTTGCATGCGATGCCACCGTTCATCCGCGAATATTCCGAATCCTTCCCACTCTCCTACCGAGTAGAAGGGGCCAAGAAGCAAGCGTAGTACAGCGAGCAGCTGAGCTGACAGCTCGGGTACGGAGGAAAGCGCTGATTCTCCGGGCGGCCCTAAATCCAATGGGCCCTTTCTTCGTTATCCGGGCTGAGATTGACGAGCGGGCGCGGCGAAAGCCTGTCCTCGCCACGGCGGACCCAATCGGCCAAGACCTGCGAGTGAAGGAGCAGAAACCTCTCTCGCTTCCGCCGATCGCCGTTGGACCGGTTCGGTCGCAGATCGGCGCACGAATCGGCGACGCCCAATTCGCTTCACCGTCGCAGCAAAACATCCACAAAATACGGTTGCCGCGGGCCCTCTGTGTGCTGTTGTCACCAGCAGGGACGGCCGGAATCACGGCACCTTGTTTGGGGTTGACTCCCCTGTTCCATAGGCGGGCTTGCAGCCTTACGGTTGCCCCGGGCAGATCAACATGCGCCAGCCACACCGAGCTGCAACGAAGAGTTGACCGGCGCAAGGTGTGTCCTTTGGGGGGGTTTGCCACAGCCGTCGCCTGTCTCTTCTTGCTACGTTTGTGAGCTGTTATGTGACAGGTGAACGCCAAAGTTGGGATCCGCGCGAGGACATCCGGTCCTCCGCGACGTCGCTTACAGCGGATTTGCACACTTGAGTTATGTGGCTGAGTCTCTGATTTACTTTTTCCTTGTGGAGATGAGGGGCCTTGTTTGACGTGGGCGGCTCGCGCCTCGTGGCCTCGTGAAGACGATGACCTTGGCGGGATGCAGGTCTCGCCGGAGCGGCCCTTTCATTACCATCGCTAAGACAAGAGGGAAACCGGACGTTTGCGTTTCGTGCTCGCACTCGGTTCGAGGACGGGAGTCAGTTCCCAACCCTCTCCATAATCGGGACCCCACGGCCCCGTTTGACCCATCCTCTCGGTTCCACCATCTTGGTCGCCTGATCTCGAAAAATTACCGCTATGGGCAGGTGGAACGTCCACTTCGAACAAAGCAGTTGGGAACTTGAAGCCAAGGAAGGGGACGGCGGGTGCTGGCGCGAGCGGCGAAACCCGCAAATGGGCCGAATTAGGGGGGGGTCTGGGGAGCCGTCCTTGACTGCGGGTCCCCGGTGTTATGCCCAGAGTGGAAAGCGAGGCGTTTGCTTGACTGGGAGTGGACATGGCGACCCGCGGTAGCCAGGGTTTGGGACGAAAAAGTAAAACGGGGCGTTGTGTGTTTAACCAATGACGCAGATGGGAGATAAGTCGTGGACGAGACACACCGTCGCTTAGGAAGCCGGAGCGGAACCGGCGCGCGCCGCTCCATCACTTTCTCGGTGCATCTCTTAGGCTCGGGGAAATACCGCATATCCCACCGGAAGCCCGCTCAGGCGGGCATAGCAAACTCGAACCGTCCAAACAAAACTCGTCCGCGCCTGTCCTGTCCAGCGGTCTTTTCTCCAGGGGGAGGAAAAAGCCCAGCTGAGCCCGGCTGAGGCCAGCGTCGAGTCAAGATCTGCGCGCCGCGCGACGCCCTGCATCTCGGAACCCAAGACGCATGGGTTCCAAATACCGATGCGCAGCGCATCCTTGCCCTCTTTGGGAACACTGGGACGGGGGAGTTGGGGTTGCTCCGCCCCGGCTAGCACATGACCGTGGGTGGGCTTGGGATGGTCTGGTCCTTTCCGGATGGAGGGACGGATGGGGAAGGGTTTTCCGCCGCTCGGGTTTGGCTCCCGCGGGTATGGCGCGTCCCTTGGCGGGAGTGCAAGCGTCCGCGGGCGCTGTCGGAGTTCCCGCCTCGGCCTGCCTGGACGATTCTCTTCATGGAACCACTGACGAGCCGCTGCTTTTTGCCGCCCAATCGCTCCTCCCCCGCTCACATAAGTCTTCAGAGCATCTTCACACAACGTTGCGCCCCCTCGGCCCTTCTCTTGTTCAAACTTGAGCCGCAACTTCCAAAGGGGGCAAGGCTTGCGTTGAGGTCGGATGACCTCCCGATCCGATGGAACCTCACGCACCGAACCCTGTGGTTCGGGCCGTTTATCTCTCGCTTCAGGGCGGGCGTGGACTGCGTTGGCGTTGCATTACGGATACTGCTCGATCTGATGGAACCTTTGACCTAGCGCTGTTGCTTGTCCCATCGCTACGGGGCGGGATATAGGGCCGAATAACCCACTGAGGCCGTTAGCGGCAGGTTTCGGTGACTGGCTTGTCGGCGCTTGAAGAAGCGGCGTCTACGGTTCGATCCGACGTTATCTGCCTCCCCTGATACGGCACGCCCACTATAGCGCTCCAAGTCTTGGAGCTCGCTTAAGGCCGTACATGCAACATATCACCTGAACAGAGACGCCATGGTTTCCTCATTTCGTTTCATTATGCTTCCAGTCGGCCCTATCAACCCTATCTGCTTAGTTCCATCGCCCACTCAGACGCACGTCCGTGCCAGCTCACAGAACCCAGCATTTAGGTATGTCGAACAGGGACCTTAGTAGATGCGGCGAGGAGGCGACATGGTAGCCTTGATGGTAAGGCTACCGACGTTCTGCCAGCCCTTCTTCAGCAGCGAGACGAGGTAGTTGATGGCCAGCATGAGGTTGGCGACGAGCTGCTCCTGCTCCATGCCGACGTTGCCGATGGCGACACCCATGCAGAGCACCTTCTTCAGCTGGAACTTGATGGTCGACTTGACCTCGTTGAGCTTGCCGGTGAGATCATCGGCGTGCGAGACGGGCGTGGGGAACTTGCCAGCTGCGGACGGGGTTAGCACTGCAGTTCCGACGCTACATTGTGGGGTTCTGGATGTCCTTACCCTTGGAGAGACCGGGACCGAGGATACGGGGGATCTGCTTGATCAGAGCCTCGGAGGCGACGAAGGCATCGTACTTGCGCGCGAGCTTCTTGATGAGCTTCTTGTTCTTGTTGAGCTTCTTCAAGTCGTCGACGGACATGGCGTCAACACCGCCGTGCTTCGCACGGTCGATATCGTGCTGGTCACCGAGAATGCTGCAAAAGGGGTCAGCCCGAGTCCACCCACGATTCACCAAGGCCGTGAAACTAACCAGATCTTCATGTTGGGGCGGGGGATCACGGGAAGCTTGATGGTGCCCGAGAAACGCTTGTCACGCTGAGGGTCATAGTTCTTGAGGCCGATCTGGACTGTTCCGTGTCAGAGGTTCCGTTCCACCCGTAAACATCCCAAAGCTCTGGGAGGGGGAGAGTACTGACGCTCAACGGTCTCGAGGAAGTTGCGCTTCTTGGTTTCGGTGGAGTACTCCAGGAGGTCCCCGACCTGGGCACGCACGTTGGCTATACGCAGCAATAGTCAGTTCCGAATCGTCCAGGTCGTTCCGGGCGTTGTGCGGGTGTTCCGCTCGATCGTGCGACGTACCGACTGTGATTTCTATAGAGCGATGTCCCGTTAGCAATTGCGCCACAACCCGAAAATAATCCAGTTTCGATCGTCGACTTACTCGACATTTTGTCAGTCTCCCAGTATCAACTAGATCTGGTCGTCGCGTGCTTTCGTTAGGGTGAGAGATTCGATGGTCGTGAAGTCGAGGTTGGTCGTAAAAAGATCCGTCTCAAAAAAGTGGTGGAATTTCGCCCGTGGTGGGGTAAAGCAGGGCAAATTTCTCACCCCCACGAGTGCGGGCACGTGACCGATTAGTCATCCCAGCATATCGAGGGGCAGTTTTGGGCGCTTTTGGGTGTAAGTGGGATGGATGGAGGGGCATTGATCGGTTTGCGTGGGGCTCTTCTGTGAGAAAATGTATCGCGGCGTTCATCGCGGACTTTCTCATCCTCATGCATGAAAACGGTCAGGCTTTCACTTATTTTGAGGATGCAACCATAATTTAGACCCGTGTATAAACCTACCTTGCTCATTCGGCCAAAGGCGCCCTCGCCGACATGCCGCCGAACGGAAATGATCCCGTGCCTCGCTCGATGACGGTCAACGATGAGAGCCCGAATGAGCTTATCAAGCTGGTCGAGGGGATGCCCGAGGGCTCGCAGGCTGTGTATGTGAAACCCCATCATACAGTTTGCCGGTTTGGTGGCTGCTAACTCACTCAGAAACGCCAATGCCGTCTTCGAGCAACTCGTCTCCCGGGAAACCACGTCAAAGGCTTGCACCAGCAAGGTCCGGGTGAGACTGTGCGGTTTCATCGATCAATGCTGCAAGTCGAGGTCCCAGGAATTAAGGGGCTGGGCCTTCTCCAGCGAACTCTACCTACGGCTGCTCGATCTCTACCTCGAGTGGAACGAGGCCGATGCAGAAAGGTCACTGAGGCTGATCCTGGACTTGCTAGTCGATCTGATGATCCAGGGAGACAAGAGCTCCGGTAATAACCCGATCAAGCTGACTGTACTCGATACACTTGTATCCATCATTGCTAGGCTGTCCACGAAGCCCCTGGCGAAGTCTGCCATCATGGTTCTCGACCGGTTCCTCTCCAAGTCCGTGGTGTCTCTTAGTGAAATTGGGGCCAGGTACAAGGAGTTGAAGGGGCTCGAGTCCGCCGTCTCCGATATTCAGCTCTGGAAGACATATCTGATAGAACTCTTCGACTGGATGAGGATACAATTCGTATGCCCCGTCGCCGGAAAGTTCATCACGACCATGTACAAGCGCCTCCGTACGGAATCAGACAAGGGGTTCCTCTCTGCCTCGAACGAAAAGTTCACCGTGGAGCTATGGCACGAATGGCTTCTGGAGTTCTTATCATCAGAACCGCTCCTTATTGACGGCGTAAAGAACTACATCTTCGTCCCGCTTTTCAAATCGGAGAGGGCCGAGTCTTTGGCTTTCTTGGAGATGATGAACAGGCTCGACGAGGACGTTGTTAGTCCGCAGATAGATCTAGACGTTCCAGCGACTCTGCGACTGGCCTCTCTTGAGGTTGGAAAGCGTGCAGGCTTGGTGGATGAGCCAGGTATCTATCTCTTTCTGTCCCTGGTGACCCGTTTTCAGGGGCTAATAGTCATCAGTATATGCACGGCCTGGCACGAAGAAGAGCAGCCAGAGCGGGCAGATCGTCCTTCAAGAAGACCTCCTCGAGAATTTCCTAGTCCACCCTTCGTACGGCGTTCGGTGCCTCGCCCTCTCCTTGATCGTCTCGTCATCGTCCACAACGCGCCCCTATTCACCGACGGCGTTGGTTTTGCTCAAACGCTATCTTGAGATGTATTTTGAAGACGCGGAAGCGCGGTTCAGGAACGAGCTCCTTGGCAAACTACGCGATATGTATAAGAGGGTCCGGGGCGGGATCTTCGTGCTTCGACGGAGTCTCGCACGTGCTGAGGCGGCCGCCGCGAAGAGTGCAAAAGGAGTCGCCAAGCAGAGCAATCCTGCCATGTACCACACCAACATCATCTCTCACTCTGTGTCTGAGCTAGCGTCGGCGCTCGAGCTTCACGAAGACTTCCTCCATTGGTACTTGAACTTCCTTAGGGCGGAGCTCACGCCCACGGCATCCTACCAGAGGCACGCCAGCTCGTTGAAAGCTGTCTGCAAGATCATCCAGATCGAGGCGGTCCCAACCAAGACATGGGAGACAGACGAGGACGGCCCGTTGTTATTCGACCGGTTTGATCAGGTCTGGTGCAAGAACCTACTGGACATCCTAATAGACCCATTCGACGACGTCCGTGACCTGGCGGCTACGGCTCTCCGGCTCCTTCTCTCCGATTCCCGATACCAGAAGATCCTACCTCCGGGCCGGAATCAGAGGGAGATACTAGCAGAGTTTGTGGCGAAGTCCAACCAGCTTGCCAACAAGACTGGGAGAGCAGATCATGCCAATGGCGTTGCCCGGGCTTATGAACTCCTACATAGATTCTCGGGGGACCAGGATTCCCAGTTTGGTGTGTTGTCTGAACTCCTTGCGTCTTTAAGTGACAGGATATCCTCCGCAGAGCGAAACCTGGGCACCGCCGTGCTCGACGCACCCACCCATGGTCTCTTCGCCGCGCTAAGGTGGGAATCACACATCCCCATTGGCCATGCCATTGATATCTAACATGCACTAGTTACATTATATTTTCCATCAACGAAGAGGCCCATACTGGAGAAACGATGGAGAGGGTTGAGAAGGTATATCTGGAGATAGTAAGCTGCTGTCGCCGAATCTGGAATGTGGTCCGGGGCGTCCTCTGTGATGACTCCCCGGAAGGGCACCTCCCGGACGACCTGGATGAGATGGAGGGCTTGGACACGAAGAATCTTCTGAGCTATAGCTTCAGGGCTATTGATGAATCGAGGTAAGTGGGTCGGTATCGGCTTGTTACTCGGAGGGGCGACTGCTGACTATGTTCTCAGCAAGGTGATGAAGGCCATTGTTCTCGGGGCTAAGAGCTACGTTGGCACAGAGCACATCTACCCCTCAAAGGACGTGTTCTCCGCTATTGGGAACCTGTCGTTTGAGCAGGCATCTACCCTGCGGCATCGTGGTGCCTTGACTGCGGTATCACAGACGTTTACTACGTCTTGCCAAATGTCACGGCATTACAGCAGTGACGACTCGTCACAAAGTCTGCTCGGCACCTGGTACAAGGTAGGGCTACACCTTATTCCACTGAGGACTCTACTAACACCCGCAGGGTACCCTTAACTGCATCTTCTCCCAAAGATCCACTACGAGGAGATCAGCAGGTATCCCGTTTATGGTAATCGGGATCTTGTCCGCCGACTCGGAGATCACTATCGAGGAGGCCATGGCGAAGCTCATGGAAATTGGCAGCATGCCCGCAGCGGTGTCGGAGGCCGATGGCTCCAATGTCCCCCAAGTGCACGCTCTTAATTCCTTGACGATGATATTCAAGACGTCGTATCTTTCTCACGCCGAGAAGAAACTAGAGACGTACATCCCGCTCTGCCTCCAGCTTGCTGCAGACTGCCTAAAGTCGGAAGTGTACGTGGAGCCCTCTCAGCCCTACACGGCTTAGTCTGCGTGCTGACAATGACTCTAGATGGGCGATCCGGAACTGCGGCCTGCTACTTCTGCGCGGGCTTATGGACAGCCTCTTCGGCACGAGCGAAAGCAAGGCTATGATGGAAGCTGGTTGGGACGGGAAGGCCAGCCGCCTCCACTACGACCGGTACCCGAGTCTGGCGCCGGTCCTGCTGGGTCTCCTGAAAACCGGCCGCGCCATGATCCACGAGCTGACCACCATTGCCGCCGCCGAGGCCGTGTTCCCTGCCCTAGACATCGTCAGGCGTGCCGGGCCGCCTGCCGCGCTGCGAGACGAGCTTCAGATGTACATAGCAGACTACCTAGCCAGCCCGGCCTGGCATGTCCGCGAGATCGCCGCGCGGACCCTCTGCTCATGCCTGCTTCATAGTGAGTGGCTAGGTTCCTTGAGGTCGCTCCTGGTTCGTAAGGAGGCCGCGGGGCCCAGTGAGGCGAACCGCTTCCATGGAGCGCTCTTGACGGGGAAGTTTCTGGTGGAACGACTTGCGGAGGTGATGCCGGAGGAGCTGACGAGTACGTGTCCCAAGAGCTATCAGCTCGTTGTTGACCTTGTTGCTAATACTTCTGATAGCGAATTTCCGCGGGTTGGTTTCGCTGCTAAAGGAGCTCCGGACTAGTTCGCCCCTGACATCGAGCTGCCCAGACGTACACGCAGCGTACGTGGAGCTGGTTAACCAGGCCGCCAAATACGGCCTTGTACTTTCTCGCCAGGGCGACGACGCAGCAGATTTGATGCTCAAGGAGCTCTTGATGTCTCCTGCGGAGATCGACGAGACGGCAGAAGCTGGCCACCACGGAGCTCTACTCCGGCTACAGCTCGCCATCCACGCTGTGTATGGCCTCTACCGGGAAGAGAACATCGACATATTCCTTCAGAAGTGCTGCGGGATGATAAACGTCAATGTAAGCAGCCTGGTCGAGACACTCGACGCACTTGCCGAGATCTGGCCCGCGGAGTACCTCTCCGAGTCCACGACCCGCCAAATCTTCGACCTCTATATAGACGTGTGCACGTATAGCTCGGGGCCGGAGCCGCGCGCGCTTGCCCTGAGGAACCTGACTGATCTCATGGTTGATTCCCGGGGCCGGGAGGTACTTGCCCCAAGCCATGCCTCGCTAGCGGAGCTGTGGGCGATGCTCCAGGAAGGCCCCATGAGTCCGAGCCTCTCGGACGAGATTCTGCGAGCTGCCGGAGCCATCCTCGGCTACTTGCTCTCAGCCGAGGAGGGAGGCGAGTTCGATAGTGCTTCTGCCCTTAGAGGGTTCGGCGCCCTGATAGCCGAGTCCAGCACAGACGACAAGGTGAGTTATCCGGCCACTCCTCTGCTGGATCACCAACTGACAGCTCTAGCCCTTCGACACACGCTACTCCGCAGCCGAGTCCCTGAACTACGCCCTCCACTCTCCCCCTCCGCCCACGGAAGCCTACCTCCCGGTCCACCAGGCCATCTATACCCTCCTCAACGACGACGACCCGGACATCCGCTTCCTCGCCGCCGAGGCGGCATCCCCCCGCCCGGAGATCCCGCTCCACATCGCCAAAACCCTCCTGTCCTCGCTCGCGCCCCTCCAGAGCAGGGAGCTGGCGGCGGCGGCGGCCTGCAGGCTGACGGGGCACGCCTTCCCCGTCGACAACCCGGCGTCGCGCATGGCCTCCTGGACGGCCAGTGACGCGCAGCTGGGCGACGCGATGGAGCTGGACACCTCCCTCTTCCTGGTCGAGGCGCAGAACCTCTTCGTGGACCCCGCGCGCGAGGCGAGGCAGTGGGGCGAGGTCCTGTCCTCCTGTGAGGACGGGGAGGTCCTCGATGCGCTGGCGGCGTGGGTCGCGCCCGGCTTAAAGGCGCTGGCGGGACTGGAGGACGGCGGGGTGCTGGGGTGGGGGTCTAGAGGCGAGGTGCTGACCATCGTGGTGCGGATCCTGGCGTGCTGCAGGGTGCTTTCCGATAAGGGGTATCCCGAGATTGAGCGCGTCTTCTCAGAGCTGGATGCTGATATCGCGGCTCTCCTATAGATGTACATAGAATTCCGTGTCTGTGTATTCAAGAAAAACCTCGCTGTTGGTTGTGTACAGAGCAGTATACAAACGCCCCCTATTTTACAAGTACTCGAGGGGAAAAGGGCTGTGCAGACGCTCGCCTCAAAACTCCAGCCTCTGCTCCCCCCTCAGCCCCGCCATGTCCCCCTGACAACTCCCGCAATACTCCTCAACCCAGCCCTTGACCCCGTCCACCCTCTGCCTCCCCTCCCCGCCCTTGTCGCCCTCCCTGTCCAGCACGCCCCTCATCTCCTCGCACCGCGCGTTCTCGTCCTCCAGGAAGTTCTCCCACTCCGACCTCACGACCTCCCTCTCCACGCCGTTGACGACCCGCATGGCGACGACGAGGTCGTGCCGGTAGGACGCCAGGCGCTGGCGCGTCCGGCGGAGGCGGCGCGCGGCGGCGCGCGAGGTGGGAGAGGCGAGGCTGGCGGGGGTGTCCTCGGGTTGGGCGTCCGGGGACGAGGCGTTCGTCAGGGATTGGAACGCATTGAAGCTACCGTCTGTTAGCGACTGGGCCGTAACGAGATTAAGCGGATAGGGGAGGGAACTCACCAAGCACTATCATCGGGCCACGAAAACTCATCCGCGCCAGGCCCTGTCGCATCCCTTAGATCCTCCAGATACACCCCCTTGCTCATCACCATATTCGGCCCAATCCCCAGCCTTCCCATAAACCTCGTCGCTCTCCTCTCTCGCAGCCACACCGACCCCTCTAGCGAGGTGAGCGACACGTTGGCCACCAGGCTCAGTGCGAGCACCAGCAGTATCACGCGGTGCGCCGTCGCCACCTCAAACAGCCGCTTCAGCGCTGCGAACGCCCACATGATGACGGACGTTACGGCGCTGAGACCGAAGGACCTCGCCGTCTCGTACAGCATCTCCGTAAGCGTGCGCGGCTGCACGGCCTGCCTCCTCGCGGCGTCGGCCTCTGCGGGCTCAAAGGGCACGGGGTGCGCCTGGTGCCCAATATGCCCGTAGACCTGGATCGCGCGCTTCGTGCGGCTGCGCGGGCCAAGCCGGCGTATCTGGTCCGTCGCGGCCTCGGCGAGCTCCTCCGCGTCGGCCGACGCGTCGTTGATGGCCTGCCGGTCGACAATGCTCTTAGTGAGTGACGGGAAGGTGGACCAGTCTGTGCGGATGTAGATGGCAAGCTTGCACTTGGACTTGGCGATGTGCGTGATGACGATCTTGGTGACGATGGTGAAGTACTGAGAGAGCGGGAGGTGCCAGGCCTTCTTGACATGCGTGACAACGTAGGTGACGTGGTCGCGGTGCACGTCGATGGTCTGGTAGTCCACCACTTCGCACGTCTTCGCCCTGCGGAGGATGTCTACCGACTTGACCTTGAAGAGGAACTCCCTCCTCATGTGTTCGTTGGGAGCGAGGATCCAAGGCCCCTGAACGATGTCCCGGGCGTCCCTGTCGAAATAGAGTCGTGGGAAGAGGAAGCTATCGTCGCCGAATATGATATGGAAGCAGGCCTTGGCACCAACCTCAAAGTGGCGCTCCTCAACTTTGATCTTCATGTCGTCGGGCTCCCATACAGCTGGTGACGACGGAAGGTGGACTTTGCTCGCGAGTCTGCGCCGCTGCACCGGCCGTCCCGCGAGCCCGCGGCTTCCACGCCCGTTCGGGGGCCTGAGGTACTGCCCTCTCGATTCTCCGGCCCTATCAGCCGAATTTTCGTAGTCGAGGTCCTCAAAGCTCTCCGCACCGGGGCTCTTCCCCTCCAAATCGTCCTCTGCCAGGCGTCTTAGCTGCGTGATGATTTCCTCCACATGCATGGGCTCCTCGGCCTGGAGATCATCGACGAGAAGGTTCAGGCGCGCGTGGAGAAGTCCCACGTCCTCCAGGAACGTCTTGATTGTAATCTTCGTCAGGCCCGTGTCGTTCATGTCTTGGCCAAGCCGCAGGACGATGAAATCGCAGTCTCTGCCATGGTTCGCCGTGACCTCCGCAATGAAGTCGAGCCCTATCGTATAAGCCACTACTAAGCCCATCTGATGCCCGTAGAAGTACATGGCATCCGGCGTAACGTAGATGCGGCCGTTTCCTGCGAGGGTCGGCCCGTCAAATCCTCTCTCGCCCGAGCTCATCCATGTAGCGCGGAAGACGAGCACCAGCTTTTCCTCCATGGGGGCCGTGGGGAATATGAGCCTGAACTGAGCATGCTGCGCCTTAAGCTCGGAGGGATACCCCGGAGGGAATGACTCCGGAGACTGCCTATCAGGGTGCTTCCGCCCATCACCGTCGTGGCCGGCTTCCCTCGAAGCCTCGATAGCGTCCGCGTTGATCATTCGGTTGTAATTGACATTGGTCGAGCTATAGACTGAGCTCCACGGGTTGCTGCCCCAGTAGTTCGCCATCACCGCTGTTGACATGATGCGCGACACGTCAGGCGCCAGGCCCCGCTCCGCAGTTGCGGTTATAGCGAATCGACTGAGATTTGTCGCTATCGGAGCAGGCGCCAGATAAGGCGGCGCGAGGCCCCCGGGGGGGACGTCGAGCCCTGTAAGGCCAGAGAACGCCATGGCCCTCTGAGTAGGGCTAGGACCGCCACTGCTATGGCCGGCTACTAGACTAGCGAGATTGCCAACGGTACCCAGGCCGGCTGATAGCGGTGCCTCCGATGGCAGGGTGCCAAAAGTTGCCTTTCTGTGAAGGTCAAGCTTCTGGATGATCCTCGCTGCATGCTCCCTGTTGCTCTCACCGTCCTCTCGAGCGAGATCCTTGCCCAGATTGGAGATGGAGCGGCGGGCCGAGGCATTGACGTCAAAGCTTCCCCGCTGGGTCAGGCCGAGCGGCTCGTTGGGGACGGACAGCGTGGCCTGCCCCCCGCTGTCCTCGCCTGTAATAGCCTCGAGGACACCTGCGGAAAACTCTGGGATCATTGGAGGGGTGATCGAGAAGGCCGGGTTCGTTCCGCTCGGGGAGGTCGCCCCGTCCTTGGCCATACTGGCCTCGAACGCGTGCTTCTTTGCAACCTCGAAAACCTCCAGCCAGTCGGAGAGCTCCCCCTGAGTCTCGGCCTGGAGGATCATCGTCTGGCTCTTCGTCTTAACCTGGAAGCAGAAGCGGCGATCCTCCGCAACCACGGGCTTGGCATTGCAGAGAAGCACGCCTATCTCGTCGCCCTGTAGCACTCCATGAGGAGCCTGGACTAGCCAGCCGAAGATGCCATCACGGCAGTAGAACCACCGGCGGATCCACGAAGTCTTTGCGGGCTTCCCGGTAGTGACCTTGAGAAACAGCCAGCCTTGACGTTCCGAGACCACAGGCTCCCCTTCCTTGGGAGCATTGGTCGACGACGGCCCGCGGGAACTAAGGAAGGGGACGGTAGAGGCGCTGTAGTCCTCGAGGTCCCTGGATGGCTTCGAGAGCAGAAGAGTAGCCTCGCCGATTTCCCGTCTCGCAAGATGTACCTCTCTCCGAAACACGGTCTCGGAGGATTCCATATCCTTGGACCAGCCCAGCACACGCTCAATCTCGGACTGCCACTTCATCGAACACGGGGTCCCACCCCGCTGCTGCTTCAGGAGACCCCACAGGTCCGAGGATATCCGAATCAGCAGTTTGTCCAAGGCCTGGCGGAACTGCGGGGCCCACAGGCAGTAGTCCAGGGAAGACTTAAGATACGACTTTCTCGTCTCAAAGACGGAAAACGCGTCCTCCCGCAGAGACGAGGCCTCTTTGGACTTGGGCATGCTCAGGTATCTTGCGATTGTCCCGTCAAAATTCTTCTGCGCATTCTCCATGCCCCGCCTCGACTCCTTGAAGCTCCTCAGATCGTTGTTTATGAACATCCGTATAGGCTCCGCCGCTATGGCCTCCATCCGCCGCGCCATGGACTGGAACTGGGTCCAGTGGTCCCTCGATGCGTCGCCCACCCTCTTCAGCGCCAGCTGCGTGTACTCGCTATCCATGACCGTGTCGGCGACGGTCTGGGCGGGGATTAGCTTCCCTAGGTACGAGTTGATGGAGTCGTCGAGGGCCATGATGTCCTGCGTCAGCCTCGTCGTCGCCTTCAGGTAGCTGTCCAGCCATCGTTCGACCCCGTCAACCTGCTCGGCGAAATGGACTGCGGCGGTACGGAAGGTCGGCGAGTCGAGCGCGGCCTCGGTCAGGGACACGGGGATGATGGGACTGCGGCGGATCGGGCCCGTTTGCGCGAGAGCGGCCGTCGACGGCGACGGCGAGTGCTCCGCCATGGTCGCGGCTCGGTCGGGGGGCTATCAATTCGTGAATCAGCGTGTCGATGGCATGCTAGTCGATTGTCTGCTGGCGAATGGACGCTGTTGAGCTGCGGTGATCCTGTCATCAAGGGAGGTTGGAGCGCTCCGCTTGAGGTTGTCAGGACGAGACGCAGATGTCGTCATCTGGCCGTGAGCATGGGCTTGGCGCTCCGATGTCCTCTCACAGGCGGCACAGGGCTGCCGAGAAGTTACAGGGCCTGCTGCAGTGGGCCGTCCAGCAGCGATAGCGCTTCCTTCTCGCTGAGCCGCACTCCGCATCCGCTAATTATAGGATGATTCAGCAGCCGTGGATAAAATTCCAGCACGGTGCCCTCAGCGGACATCATTGATATCTCAATTTACCGCGAAACCCCCTCTCTAGTATTTCTATAGCTGCGGCTTTCAAAACTCCAGGACTCCGGCTTATACAGGCGGTCGTTAACGATGGTAGCTTGGTAATTGCTTCCACTAACTCAAGTATCCCCTGCAGTCATCCGAGGACATCTCAATATTCGCACTACAGGAAAGAACTTGTATAAGAACGAGCAACACCAGCGATCTCCTGTCCTATGGCTTGCTCAGGCCTGGTTGGCCCTGGCTAAACTCAACAGGCCAGATATGATTCCAATCTTCGTAGAACAAGAACTTCTTCGGTTCGCAGTGGATCGATACAAAGTGGCAAGAAGTGCGAGCTGCGAGCAGGCGAATATCATTTCCCTCACGCATGAACATGTCAACTCTGCAGAGCCTGCATCCTCAGCTCGCCTTGAACCGTCAGCCGCTGCAGAAACAACGAATCCGCAACTGGATATCGGAGAAGGCGTTGCTCCAGTATTCCCTCCCCGCCCCGTTCCATTCCAAACACGATACTTAGACGCACTCCGTCAATACCGCGGATCTCGCAGGCCTCCAAGCTCCGAACGCCCCAGGTGCCATGTAGCGCCGCCCTGAAGGAGCGTCTTCATCCTCCAGGTCCCGCGATCAAAGCGTGACACTTGTCGGCCTTTGTATGGCCCGTCCATCGAGTCTTCCGGGAGGACTCACACGTCATCGACGAGTTTGCAGTGAGCATGTGACCGGGTCCCTCACGAGCTTCCCGCCTGGAAGAGTAGTCTAGCAAGGGGCGTGCAGACTTGGCGACAGAAGCGGCTGTTCGCCTCGCGGTCACGAGCTTCCCTCCCGCCCGACGGTCTCGAGGATACCGCCGCCGTCCCGCGGATCCCCGGTGAGCACCGACCCCCATGCGCGGGGAAGCTCAACGCCACAAGCTTGGGCCCATCCCGCCGGATCACAAACACCCCCCGATCGATGACGTCGCTTCCCTCGCCGCCACATCCCCGGATGTCCAACAGCCGTTGCTGGGACCCCATGACAACCAAGCATGACCCTGCCTGACGCACGGGAAACCCGGTGCCAGGTTGCATCTCGGGCGAGGCGGTCAAGGAAGGGCCTGGGGGAGGATTCCGCCCGGGCGCGACGGACCGCCGGGCGGGTAGGCTGCCTCTCAATCGAGTCGAGGACAATGGCCGGCGCCTGGTTTCTTGCAGGTGCTGGTGCATGAATCCAGGGCGTGCGTCATGTGATCCACAGCGGCGGCAGTGGGCCGCCGGAGTCGCCGGCGCAGGCCGCATGGGCCCCAGCGAAACGTTTTGGTTTCTCCCCCACCAAAAATAGACGGGAGCCCCCGCCTCGGGATCTCGGGCGCCGGAAGATGGCGCAGTCCTTGCACTAGCCACGCACGCTGGGTCGATATTGGTGCATTTACGTCCGTCGCCACAAGCGAGTGGATTGACTATTATGCCGCCCCGCGCTGGCAGCGATCAAGAACACTTTGGACACATTAATTGTAGGCGGGGATTTTTGCCCCGTTTGCCGCCTCGGGTCCTCAGCTCGCACCGACGCAACGTTCCTCTTGTGACTCGCACCTCGACCAAGTTTCGCAAAGGGCCCCCCTTTCCTCTGCATGAAAGAAAGCCGCCTCTGAGCCGTCAGTTCACGATAAACGAGGCCACTTAGGGGGGTTACGCGGGGAGGGGAAGGGCCTTTGGCTCGAGGGTACCTTTGCGCCGGGTCTCGATTGATCCCCACACGCCCCCTCCGCTCTTCACCTTCACATTGGCCGCCGACCCAGCTTCCAAAACGGGCCATCTGACCAGCACCACCCACCAGCAAAGCCTATGCGCGCCTACGCCTCGTCTTGACGCGTTCCCCTCTGCTACGATGCAAGACGGCCTGGTGACCAACAGCCGATCTCTCGGCTAGTTTCGCTTCCCAGCACCTCGATCCCCCTTCTATTGCTTCCTGCATGTTGCATGTTGCATGTTTGAGCATGGCTGGCTGGACGGGTGCCTTCTCGTCCCCATTGGATTGTCGTAGCTTATGAAGATTGGCCGGGATGATCGTTCTCTCGCATGACCTCGTTGAGAAGGAGGGATGATTTCCGTCCCTGCGGTCTGGTCATATCGAAACTGATATGCGTCGGTTCGGGCGCCTGGCATGTCAGCGCGGCTTTGGTTGGACCCTTGATGTGTGGTACCCCCGAGTGAAGGACCCTCTCCTCCGACCTGTCATGCCATCCCGTGATGTACAGGTACTCGGTCCGATGTTCAATCTCAAGGGTAACCCAAAGCAGCCCTTCCTCCGCTTCTGTGGACGACACCCCCAAGAGAGCGTCTCGGTAAGCGGCCGCTCATTGGCCCATTTCCGCTCGTAAAACTCGGTATTCGCGCCAATGAGCGTTCGTAAGTGCTCTTTCTTGGCTCCGGCTCCACAGCGGCTTGTGGTCGTCCTCCCGCCATGAGCCAATCAGCGCCCGTATGTGGCACTTGACTTCACCTCCCCTGTCGATGGCCCTTTCGCTAACATCGATCGAGAGGTTGGCGTCTCCCAAGGTCCCATCTGCCGCCCCCCCTTTCACTCCGGTTCATTGTTTGACCGTGAGTATGAGTACGCTCAAAGCCCATTCTCAGGGACTGCTCGGCCCACTAATACAGTCGTTGAACAACAGGAAGATATCATGCGCTAAAGCCCGTCAGAAAGGGGCAGCGAGCGGGCCGAGCAGCACGCCACCGGCATCACGAGCCAAGCGAAGACAAGACACCCTGTTTTACCCCAGACAGGACCACTGGCTTGTGCAAGAACAAGTCCCGGACGTTTCCAAGCGGTCTCTTCCCCACCTCCCGTTTGTTTTCCTGGCTCCACCCTGGAGACGGCGGAGAGCCGGGACCAGTAAGCGCGGAGGGATGGGGGATACGGGTTAATGTGGGTGCTATCCGCGATGTCTCCAGAGTTTCAAGTCGTCCTCGGCGGATGCACGTCGTTACCAATGGAGGAGACATGCAGGAGATCGTGCATCGCCTCGCAGGAGATAGGAATCTATCGTATCTCGAGTCTCGTAGTAGAATCCTCAGCTCCTTGGCAGCTCCGGCCACCATAAGGATCTTCTGTGAGAGGAATGCCTCGACGACTCCTCATAAGGTCAGCTTATATTGATATGAGCCCGCTGCTGAAAACAATTATCGAAATGTAATTTCCGGAGGCTCACGATAATCTCAAGACACACGAATTGATGGAAGATCCCGTGGGAGAAGAGATGACGAGGCCGTCTGCCCGAATACACTAGTTCGCCACCGACTTGCCGTTACTGGCGGCCTGCATGGCCGTGGATTGGAGTAATAATCGGTCTATTGGGTCAGGACGCAGCTGGCCCAGAATCCAAATCTGTTTCCATGCCAAAGCTTGGTTGAGTCTGGAAGTTGCGGCGGTGGCTTATGACAGGCCCTTTGATTCTGCGACGGGCCTCCTGCTTGTTTCGTGTTCCCTGGCTGCGACTCTACCCGTGCTCTGGGATTGGAATCGGCGATAGAATATCGCAATACGAGCCACGGGGGAGTTTGCATGTTGAGTGTCGAGCGTCCACCCGGCGGCCCGGAAACCAGGCAAGTCCTGCGACATGTCACTTACACCCCTTTTGGGAAAGAGCGCGGTGGGTCAAGGCTAGCTGAGCGACAGGCGAGGGGCGTCGGCTCCTTCCAGATCCTGCACAGTGAAGTTCACTGTCCTGACCAAGACCACACCCCTCCAGGGAAGCAAGTACCACTGGTTCCACTATCGGTCTCCCGGGCGGGGCTTGTTCGGGGATGTCAATGGCGAGGACAGGAAAAGGTGCAGGCGCGCACGAAACCCAAGACAAAGAGGCTGGACAAAGGTGCCGAAGCTGCAAAAAGCACGTTCATGGAATATGAGTCAGACGTTCGGTAGCGCCCAACCGGCATGAACAACGGGAAGAGGGAATTTTCAAAACGCATCCCATGCATCCATATTGCTTCGTGTGTCTGGCGAAGCGCCGGTTTTCGGGCCATGGCACGCCCGAAGCGGCCCACGTTCTCACAAACTTGGGGCTTTTGTTGCTCGGTAGGCGCTCCGCAACTTGTATCGAGAAGTGTGGTTACCCCTCCCTCGGCATGTCAGTAGAGCTTTGGCGGTATGTGCGATGGAGGAGGCGGTCAGTTCTCGAGTTTCGATTTGAGGAACGCCCGGGTTGCAGGGCCATTCTTCGCACGTTATCTGTCAGTTTCTTCTTCGAATGCGAGACCCCATTGTCTTGCCGCCCATAGTGTAAGGTTTGATACATGTCTCGGAAGGCAACAAAGAAAGAAAAAAAAGGAAGATAACGAGTCCCCTGCCCTCTGACAGATATTCGTGATGGACTCGGACTTCTCCCTTTCGCAGGTGGTCTTTTTTCGCCTTGATCATCTGCACTTGTAGGAAGATGGCTAATTGTGGTACAGCGGGTACATGTATGCAGGCAGGGCTTGACAACGGCTTCTGTGCGTTCACTAAGCTCGAGCACAGCTCGGTCGCCCTGTTTTTGGCGAGGCCCTGGACACCATCGCCCAAGGATCCCATCCACATGGATTTTCCTTGGGCTAAGATTCCCTGCAGATGCACTTGATGAGGCAGTAGATATTAAGATGCTGCATTCCCAGGCGTGCAGCCGCTCTTTCGGTGCGAAGCAGATGTGTCTTGCAAAAAAAAACCGGTAGAAATTCTCGGCCACTCCGTTGGTGTTGCTGCCCACACGTAATAATGCATCGGCACGCTCAAGCGAGGCGGCCAGGCGATGGGTCATGGTGGCGCAGTATGCGGTTTCTCGACAGCGCCCAGGAGGCCTGCCGGGCTTCAGCTTCTTCGCGGCCAGCTCCCCGCCACCCGCAGCGTGCACCGAGCGTCCACCACAGGCGGTCGCGTATCTGCAGCCACCTGCAGCTCTGCGGCACTGCCCTTGCCTCTCGGGTTCTAGCGGCCTATCCACGCTCGCTTTCCGGCCCACCAACCCAGCCTGCGTCGTAATCGTGCGTGCGTCACGCATAGTCGAGCCTGGCTTGAGAGATGCGAAATGCGGCTGCCACAAGCGAAGGGCGGATTGAAGCGAGGGAGGCCACCGTGTAGTCTCACCCAGCCATTCGATCTGTGCTCTCGCTCCGTCATCGGATGAAGGCGTTTTCAAACTATTCACCTGGGAAGGCGGGCGAGAACTGTTCTTAACCCCTCCCGAAGTCCCGAGATGCGGAGAGACGGTGAACAAGGGACTGTGGGCCGCGGCGGCTTTAGCGTGCCCGAGATCTGGGTCGTTGTTGAACGCTTAACTGCAGTGGGTAAGGCCCAGTTTGCCACACATGCCTCGTACTCTGTCCATCCGCGTAGCCTCTACAATGGCTGCCTCCGGTGAAGAAGCATGTCGCTCCTTGACGTCTACATGCCTACCGCTGGCCAAGGTGAAGCCGGCGCCTGCTCGACTCGAAAGTTCACATGCAGTCGACTGGGGCGGAGGAAGGCGCAAACAGGGCGTGATGCATAGACCAGAGGAGGAGCAAGGGTGTGTGATGCTGATATTTCCCGGTTGCTCCTTCCAATGCTCGCCCAAGACTACAGTGTTCCGTCCTTCGGAGGCTCACTGTACGGTGTTTCTCGCGCCCACCCCACCCCGCCTGCTGCGCTGCGCTTGAGTGCAAGTGCTGCGGAGAGGACCGAATGGTGGAGGGGGGTGGGCGCAACCGGGCCAAGGACTGGAGGGACAGGGGTACTCGGTACGATGTACCTCCGCCAGGGTCCGCTGCGCTCCAAAGAATCGACTCCCACCTCCGCTATTCAGCGCAGTCTGCGGATGATGGCGACACTCCTTGTTGTACCCCTCCCCGTGCTTGGCAGGAAACGGCCGATGCCCCGATGGCTGCAGCGGAGCCCAGCTCAGCGCTCAGCGCCTGGGTCCACGGCCCAGTCCGGGGCTGCGGGCCCTTCCTGGCGGCTCTGTGTGCTGCGGTTCCCTCTACCGGCCCTCCTGCCCACGGGCAGGCCACCCCACGACTATATCACGAGCCCACCCTCCCACACCAACTTCACTCTTACCCTTCTCTTCCCTCCCCACGAGTACCTCGTCCTCCCATTCTTTTCTCTCAAACGGTAGCACGGCGCGTAAGCTAATTCCTCGTTTTGGGACCGCCAGCTCCGTCGAGTATCCTTTACTTTCCTTATTTGATTTTATTCTGTTCTATTGCCCCCTTCCTCCTGTCTCCTGCTCCCCTACTCTTGCCCCGACTCCGGTGTTCCGTGAACCAGTCTTACTACGCGCAAGAAACACACACACCCTCACCATCAGGCTGCGCCACCAAAACAGGGACAAGATCCGGTTTCTGTCAGCCCGCCTTCCTCGGGTCGCAGTGCTTCTAGCCTGGGAGTTCTGCCAGCCCCTCGACTCTTCTTCGTCCGACACATCAACGTCTTCGCACGTCTCTCGACCACAGATTCCTTCACAAGATGCCCCCTCAGCTATTACCAGCTTCGGCCGCGGCCTTTGCGCCGAGGGCCTCGTCAGTCAATGTTGTTTTGGGCTCGAGGGTTGAGCCGTGGTTGACACAGACGCTCAAGCGTGTCAACCGGGTGAAGCGTCCTCTGAACAGTGTTCCTCAGCACCAGAGGTGTCTCACGGAGCTTCTCTCCTCGCCAGACGCCATCTGGACCCTCACGTCAATCATGCTTCCGAAGGCCCCGGAGCCCGAGCTGCGCAAGGATGCCAACCCCCTCGTCGAGGCTATCTTCAACTACCAGATGACGCACGTTGAGGCTTACATTGTGCACGTCGACATGGTGCTACGGAACGAGGTTGCCTTCAAGCTTACGACCGACTCTATCGAGGCCCTCGTCGACTTCCACAAGGACATCTTCTGCGTCGACGCCAAGGCCAACAGCGCCGACTGGCCGGAAAAGGAGAAGCAGTGCAAGATCCTGCACGAGGAGTTCGTCCAGGCCATCAACAAGTTCGTCTTCCGGGCCCACGTCTCGGCCCTCGAAGGCTTGGAAGATGGAGGCACGGGCGAGCTGCTCTGTGGAAAGAGTGAGGAAGTCAAGAACGCCATCGAGGCGATGATGAAGCCGTTGCCCCCTCCGCCGCCGAAGATCATCGAGCCCATGCGACACGCGCCTCCGCTCCTGCCCAACTCCCCAGTGTCCGCGTCACTCTGGTCTCAACCAACCCCAGCGACGAGCCTTCCAGCGGTGGAAGCTTGGAGAATCCTGCCATCAAGCCCTGCCGTTACTGCGACGTCAGCGGATTCCTCCGGCTCAATCTGGACCGGCATGGATATGGGCGATATGGGCCAGGCCCAGGCGTTTACACCTCCGTTCACCACGGCGGGAATGTTCTACAGCATCCCCCAGGCGACGGCGGCGATGACGGCGGCGCTACCCCTTCCCAGCATGCTGGCGCCCGCGCAATGCGGCATGGGCATGGGGTACGGGAACATGGGCTGGGACCGGTACCCAGAGTACACGACGATAATGTGACAACCAGCGCCCGCTGCTGAGGACGAATATCCTGTGGTCACGACCTCGTGAAACAATCCTGCCCTCGGACTATCCAACCTCTCGTCGTTTCCCGGAGAACGAGTTCTCGAGGACCGTTGCGTGCGCGTTCGTTGATCTCGACGGCATAGAAGCGTTTTCATACTTTCAGAGGCATTATCTGGGCGTTTGTTTTCTTTTTTGGTTTGCATATCAGGGACCGAGGCGCGAAAGGGATCTTTTCTGCTCGTTAACCCAAGACGCGTCGTCTGGGGCGTGCGTGGCGGTGGCATCCCCGGCGGGCCTCCTGCTGGAACATCCGTCTTTTCACCCGACCTACCGCCACGCCCCCTGTCGCCGTTGTTCGCATTTCCCGAGTTACCAAGCGAGAATATGGGTCCTGCCGGTCCTTTCGTCTGCAACCCGGAGAAACAACATGGAGGTTCCAAGGATTCGTCAACTTGTCAGCCGGCCGGGTCCCGCCGAGGCCGGAGCGGATCGACTCGACATGGCTGGGTCCCAGCAGCGGGCATACAAGGGCTGCTTTCTCGCAGAGGCGTCTAGCAGCAGGGCAGGACACCCGTTTCCCCTTTTCTATTTTCTTTCACGGCGTTCAATCCCGGCACATCGGGCGGCTCATTATTTGTTTTCTTCAGCTTGTTTGCTCTTTTTACAAGATTTCCCCCGTCTAAGAGGATCGCAGCAATGCACCTACCGACAAGCCCGGCATGGATCCGGGACAGCAGCAGTTTCGTTTGGATACATCTGTCGCCTGTTCTCATTCTCCCCTTTGTCTTGGGATATTGCATTCGTTTCTTTTGTCTGTCATGGTTCATTGAGTTATGGGTTCACGGACTTGGGATTTTACGGCATAAAGAGGTCTTCTTAGAGCATGATACCCCCCTCCTGCATAATTCGGTCCTCGGTCAAGCTGGGTGGTTGCAAAGGCCACCGGGCTGGGCCACATCTCGGATTTCTTACGGCTTTCCTTGGGTTCCCGGCATTAGGGTGCTCTCGACAAGGTGGACGATAACGACTAATGTTTATTCCCCGAATCGCGATCTCCCCCGACACATCCGAACGATAGAAGAAAGTCGCCGCCCAACGCGGGGCCACCCGTGGCCCGTTCAACACAACGGATGACCGACGTTGACTCGGCTTGACGCCGAGACTTGGACCAAGGTCACGGAATGCTGGGTTCGATACCCCCGACTACGCGATTCGAGTATTCGATCGGATTCGGACGGAACTTTGGGACATTCCGCACACGCAAAGGGACTGGATTCTTGATGCGAAGTACGGTGTGCCAAGGCCGGGGGATTGCATGGGAGGAGTTGTCGTCAATGTCACACGCCGACCGGCCAAAACATCAGGGCACCGCCGACAATGGGTAGTATCCGGAATACTACGCCTCTGTCAGGGGTGCTTTTTGTTGTGAGGCTGGAGGGGCCTAAAGAGGAGGCTGGACGAAACGAGTCGCAGGGGCTCTAAGCTGGGCATCAAACTAGAGGCATCCGACATAATACTGCCAAGCAGGTCAGGAGCGTTCGATGCAGGACTACATCCTGGCGGGTTACCTCCGCGTCGAGGAGTCGATTAATATCGCCTATACCCCCGGGCGCCGCGAGCTGCCACCCTTCCCCTCCTCCCGTCGGACCGGCATCGAGCGAGACTCGGTGTCGCCCGTCGGGCCCCTGCCACCGGCCTACTGGCCCCGGTCTGCAAGACGGGCCGGGTTCAGTAAGTGCCGAATGATTCCTTCGAGGCTAAGCCTCGCTGGGACTGGTGGGGTGGATGTGGAAGATGGGCTCGCGGCGGGGGATGGCGCTGGATTCATATTTCTCGAGGCAGTGTAGCCGTCGCCGAGCTACATGGGGGATCCCCCCGCATGTCCTTGAGGGACAGGGGGAGCAGGGACAGGACCGGCCGAGGACTGGTTCTCGGCGGGACGCTGTCTCTGTCTTAATGATGGCGCTGGATTATGGTATACGTGATGGACGGAAGGCCCTGGGGGTCTAGTCCGTAGGTAGTGGCAGCAAAAGAAACTATGCATTCCCGATTGTGTCTTGCCATGATAAGTGAGTGACTTTGGGGGGAGTTATCATAGTATAAGCTACCTCGCCCCTGGGTTGAGTATAAGGGGGTCTATCAAGTATGGGCAGCGTACCAGGAATCCGATTTTGCCGTACAAGCCTGTCCTGGAGTGGTTGTTCCTGCTTGTACCAACACCCGTTCGGCGGGAGCTAATAACCGGCCGTATTCTCGTGTAAGTGAGCAGCAGTCATGGTCCAACGTGAGGAACGACTTCCTCGGAGGGGGATGGTGACAAACTGTTGTGAGAGCCAACCGTGGAGCTGTAAGACGAGGCCGACGAAGAAAGTAGAAAAGGACCGGAGGGATAAGGTAAAACTCGACGGTGTGAACAAGAGTGGTTCGACCAAAAAAAAAAAGGAAGTTGGAGCGGAGGGCAAAAATGTGGACACACCCGGAATCGAACCGGGGACCGCCTCTATGCTAAAGAGGAATTATACCACTAAACCATGCGCCCTTGCTGACAGAATACGAGGTATATTGGCTAGATATAGCTAGCCCGGCTGGGTCCCAACTCTGATCCATTTCCTCTTCTCTGATGCGCATACGAGGCGGGGAGAATCGCAGACTTGGAAACCGCAAGAAACCGGCCGCTGAGACTCAGAGATGGGCGGTACTCGGCCAACGGCATCACCACAAGTAAAGGTAAGTCTTTGCCTTCAAACCCAGATACATTAGTTCTCTAGGGACCCCTTCAAAACTCCGAATATGTGCGCTATGTCATGCCCTTCCCAAAACAGAACCTATCTCCCAGTCTTTCCTGTATCTTACATGCGAGATCCCCCGAAACGCCCGCCCGATGCCATATCCTACCATCTATAGATGGACACTCCCAGGGCTCTACCACACAGCTAAAGCCGCCAGAAGAGCCACCGCCCCGGCCCCAGCCAGCGAGAACGCCCTCGCAGCCGCGGCGCTGTCGCCGGGCTCCAGCAGCCCGGCCGTCGCCTCCGTGGGGCTCTCTACCCTCTTGGCGCCCGGCACGCCGTCCTGCCCGCCCTTGATCTCCTTGACGTCGCTCTCGGAGCCGTTCATGCGCGCCTGGGCCAGCGAGATCTCGTTGTTCTCGAGGTCGAACACCACGTAGGCGCTGCGCATGAAGGTGTCGCCCAGCACGCTGGTGCCGTCGCCGGCGGGGGCGACGCCGAACACGCAGGCGTCCTCGCCGCCCTCGAGCTGGAGCCTGCCGGGCCCCGTGGTGAAGTCGAGCACGAGCTCGTCCATGGGCACGGAGATCGAGGGCGACGTGAAAGTGAAGGTCACGGACTCGGACGAGTCGCGCGCCGAGCAGGAGATGAGGGCCAGGCCCTCGGATTCGCTGAAGGAGGCGCCGACGGCGTCGAAGAGCGCGGAGACGATGTCGTCGGGCAGGTAGGTGATGGACGAGCCCGAGTCGAGGAGCACGGCGAGGGCCATGTCGCCCTCGACGGTCTCGCCGTCGAACCCGACCTCGGTGAGGGTCACAATGAGGCGCGTGTACTCGCCACCCTCGGGCTCGATGGGCAGGGTCTGCAGCTCGCCCTCGTAGCGCTCGGCGTCGACGCCGCCGAACAGGATGGAGCCGCGGCGCGCGTCCAGGTCGTTGAGGTAGATGCTGAAGGCGGCGGACTGGATGTGGCCCTCGGAGACGAGCATCAGCGGCAGGTTGTCGTAGGGGTCGTCGCCGTCGCGGAGGACCTGCACCTCGTTGGTGGCGTAGCCGAGCCCGAGGATACCGCGCTCCGACGTGCTCTCGTCGCCGACGCCGAACTGGAAGTCGTCGAGGGAGACGGAGCCGAGGCGGAAGGTGTCGGTGACGTAGGTGCCCGAGGCGCCGGAGCCGTCGGCGTACGAGATGTTGAAGCCCTCGGCGACGTCCTTGGCGCTGGACGACTCGGCCTGGTCGTAGGTGCCGCCGTCCGCGCACGGGTCCCGGGCCCTGGAGCAGAGGTCCGAGTCGGCGGTGTTGACCCACATGTCGCTGCTGCCGGTGTCGAGGTGGAGGTGGAGTTCCTGCGGCGGCGTGCCCACCGAGGCGTTGATGAAGTAGAGGGTGTCCTGCGGCGTGTTAGTGGTTGGGGGAGGACGCTGGGGAGGCGGGCTGGCTGACCAGGTTCTCGAGGGAGACCTCCAGGGTGTCACGTTTTAGCCGCCGGAAGTGGTCCGCGAGAGGATCGGACGGGTTCTTGTAGGTGTCGAGGTGCACGACCCGGGGCTGCCTCTGGTGAGGCCCGACCGAGGCGGCCAGCGAGCCCGAGGCCAGGCCGGCGAGCACGAGTGAGGTCGACTTCATGATTCTTGGCCCCGCTAGTTTTGGATATGGCCGGGTTGTGAGTAAGTAGGTGTGAAGAAAGGTGTTCGGAAGCGTGGGTGGGAGTGGAACCGCGAGACGTCGGTCGGTGGGATGAGATGGTGTTAAGTATGAAATCACCGAGGAGAGTGAGGCGGACCCAGTGCCCGACCTAACCAAGCGCTAGTCCGGAGCTGTCGTGGGAGCGCCGCAGTCCGTCCACGCGTACGCGTACGCTCACCCTACGAGGTACAGAGGTGTGTCGAAAAGTCTAAAACGAGCCGGGGGTGACCTCGTCTCACGGTGGCGGTGGTGGGAGGGTGACGTAGGCCTTTTCGGCGGGGCGGTGCCGGGTTGGCGGCTCCCTCGGGGCTGATGATGCGGACGAGCCGGTGAGGGTTGGACAGGGAGGCTCAGCAACCCCGCTGTGGTCTGGAAAGAGTCTGGTAGGTTTGAGTCCTTTTTGGGGGGGAGCGAGAGGGCGTTGGACTGGACGGAGTGAGTTGGAGAGAGAGTGGTGCGGCTCTGCGTTATAAGCGGCATGAGGTGCAGTAGACCGTTCCGGGATGTCGCATCGAAGATGCAAGGGCGGCAGCGTTGCTGGGTCAGGGGAAGCACGCTACGAATTGTTGGTGTTGGTGGGTGGCAGCGGTGGACTGCAGCTGAACCCGGGGCGCCGGAAGTGCTGGGGACCGAGCATGACTGCGCAAATGCGCTACGTTACAGGGTGTCCCCACGGGCTTTGCGCTGTGCAGGAAGTCTGGAAGGCGCCGTTGGAGCCGCATGTCCATCTCTATCTCGTGCCTCTTGGCGCACGTCATTCATCCCTTTTTCTCCGTGGCCAAGACGGGGAACAACAAGCTGCGCCTATTATCCAGTGCTGCTATATACCGAGCAATCCTCCTTTTCGCGAGAGGGGCCAAGAGCCGATGGGTAGGGAATACTTACCCCGGCTACACATCGACGGACCTCCAGCGCGGATCAGAGACCGATTTGGCTCAGATGTCAGGAACAGCGACGCAGCGGAAACCGGACGTGAAACAACGGGCTCGACCTCGCCGACCCTGAGACGCACACGGAACATTATGCGCCCTGGTCCTTCTGTGGAGCGTTGGAACCGACCCACGGCTTCTGAATACATGTAGCAGCAGCACGGGGGACAGCAGGGCGCATTCGAGATTCGAACACGGCGAAGGAGGCGTCGCAGGAGCATGGCGAAGCGCCCGGCTTTGAAGGAACATTTTTTAGCGCCCGCCGGGTGGAGCTTGCGATGGAGCTCCGTCGTCACACTCCACGCCTGCCGAGTACCGTCGACCACTCGTACCCACTGATTCCGTGCCGTGCGGGTCGATCGCTTGCTGACACGGACACTCGCTAATCTTCGCATCGAACAGCTAATACAAACTCGCACCCGTCCCAATCCTGATGTGCCGCCGCACGAGCAAACCCGGAGAAAGTTTAAAACAAGCGAGAAAGGGCAAATTCGTCCATGCCAGGGTGCTCTAGCTGCGCGCGTGGTTTCCAGCCCGTCTCTGCCATGGGACTGGCAGGATTCTTATTCACGGCCCACTCAGCGCTCCTACTTGCGCACGCTCTGCGTATTTGAAACGAGGCTCTCGACTTCTCTGGCGCTGGGAGTTGGAAAAGGACGTCATTCACCTCTAGTCAGGGCTCTGACCAGGAACGCCCGGATGTCGTCCACCTCCTCTGGGACTTTGAGCCAGTGACCCTCCTGCTCAGCGCCAGAGTAGTCCTTCCACTCAACCTTAAACCCAATCGAAGACAGGATCCTCGCAGCGTCTCGTCCCAGAGCGACATCTACGTAGGCGTCGTCCGAACCATGTCCCATAAAAACAGGTGTCCGCAAGAGAGGGCAATCCCAGTCCGACTGGTAGAGGCCGTCTCTTACAGGGGCTACCATCTCCGCAACAGAGTCGCGAAGGCCACCTGCTGCCGTCTGTGCTGGGGGCCTGGCGTCCGTGGGTCGTTTGGAGAGGATGGCTTCGATGTCGGCGGCAAAGGGGAGCCAGGTGCTGGCGCCGACGAATGCACATAGCTCTTGTCCGAAAGCTTTGGGGTGGCAGAGGAGAGTCCACGTTGCGATAGTACCGCCTTGGCTTATACCGCCTAGGACAACCTTCTCTGGACCTCCTACCAGACTAATTTCATCTTCCAGTACTCCGCACAGATACGAGACTGAAGCTCTGATCCCGGGGGCCTGCAGGTCCTGGCCGGCGGTAGTATCGGTCAGGGAAGGCGCCTCGAACCACGCCGGCATGTCCTCCTGGAACGTGCTGCTCCAGAGCTCCTTCGACGAGGGGAACACCCAGCGGCACCCGGGGAACTGGTCGCGGAGCGAGCTGCCGTCCGACAGGCTGGACGCGAAGAGCTCCTCGGCGAACTCCTCGCCGGTGCTCCCCAGGCCGTGGATCATTATTGCGGTGTGGGAGTGCTGGGCTTGGGGCTGGAGGACGTGGAGAGGCCCGAAGTCGCCCGTTGCAGCAGGGGGAGGCGACGGGTCTGAAGCCATGCTTACGGGTCGCTTCTGTGAGCAGGAGTTGTTCCACCGAGGTCTGGGCTGATGCCAGTCAATGAGTCGTGTAAGCCGTTGTGGAACCAGAAGAACATGCCGCTGCCTAATCGTCAGCAGAAAGTGCTGCAGTTGGTCTGCGCTGGGCGGATGGCCCTGTGTAGCACGTGAGTGGGAGTGTTGGGCGGTGACATTCCGCCCGTCGAGGAACCAATCACGGCCCGCTTTATGCGTCTGCCTGGGCCAAGAGGCATGTCTCGTGGAAGTCGCGAGTCTGTACAGTGCTGTCAGGGCGTGGAAACTGGCATGCAAAGCGGCGGTTTAGAGTGGATGGAATACACAATGGTACGGGCATACCATCGTGGCTTGGGGGGGTTGCCCCTTGCTGGAGTTAATACACGTAGAAGCCGAAGGACTGAGATATATACGAGGGTCTGCCCAACATGCCCGAGTCCGCCCTCTCCCCCAGATGTAAACACGGCTCACTTGACGTCGAATCCATCTCTCTCCTAGGCTAGAATTATTGCCGTTGGTCTTACCCGCCGCCAAAATGGACTACAACCCAGAACGCTGGTAAGCAGACTCCGCACCAACGACTTACACCACGCGCACTAACACCTCGCAGCCCCGTCTACGCCGTACGCTCCCCTTCCCATCCCCCAACTAACACCTCCAACACCAACAAGGACTGACGCCCCCCGCAGCCCTTCTTCGGCGCCCTCGGCGCAACCGCCTCCATAACCCTCACCGTCCTCGGCGCCGCCTACGCCACCGCCCGCTCCACGCCCGCCATCTTTACGTCCGGCGTCCTCCGCCCGGACCGCCTCATGCAGAACACCCTCTGCGCCGTCATGGCCCAGGTGCTGGCCGTCTACGGCGTCGTCGTCGCCGTCATCATCACCGGCGACCTCCAGGAGAGGATGGCCCTGTACACCGGCATGGTGCAGTTCGGCGCCGGCCTGAGCGTCGGGCTGTGCGGGCTGGCGGCCGGGGTCGCCGTTGGGGTTGTGGGGGATGCTGGTGGTGAGTTTTGCTTGTGTCTTGGAGGGTGGGGGGTGTTAGTAGCTGACAGCCGCAGTCCGCGCAAGCACGCAGCAGCCTCGTCTCTATTTCGGCATGGTCCTCGTTCTCATCTTCTCCGAGGTGCTCGCGCTGTACGGCGTCATCGTTTCCATCCTCATGCTCACTCGCGCGCGCCAGGGAGCCACCGCGTGCCGCTACTGACGGACGGCTACACCCTCGATCGAGTCTGTCTCGGGGAAACGGCGGGGCTCTCGGCGGACTTGGGAACACGGGTCGGGTAATGGCGCCAGGCAGGGGTATATTAGTAGACCTGATGGTAGGTTTGTATACGGCGAGGTATATCATGTACACATTAGGAGTATCTGGGAACAAACAATCAACCCAATCTAGAGCGCCCACTCCCTCGGGTCGTCCTCCTTCCCCGTAAACGGCTCGTCTATCCTCTTGATCGCAAAGTCGCTGCAAAGGATGCTGCTCACTGTTAGCTTACCAACCCTTTTTTATACCCAACTTACACCCCCTTGATGAGGAGAAGAAGCGCCACAGCCTTCGGGGGGGACAAAAAGAACGGGGAAACTCACCACGCCGAAGCAACCAGCCCGTCCAGCTCCGCAATCATACTCTCCCTCTTCCCCCCGCTGACAAGCCCCTTGCCGATCCTGACCTGCAGCTCCCGTATCCTCGCCGCCCTCCCCGGGCCCAGCCCCTCCACAACCTTCCTCCCCAGGCAGTCCGAGTGGAAGCTGTGCTGGCACGGGAACACGAAGAACTGCCGGCTCAGCAGCGGCATCCCGCACTCGTAGCACCGCTCCCCGGGCTCCACGATCGCGTACCTCCTGTCCAGCGCCGCGATGTCGAGCCGTATGTTCGCCGCCGTCGCCTCCGACTCGTCCATCTCGCGCCGCAGCCCGTCGATGCTCCGCCCGTAGTCCTCCAGCGCGTCGCAGATCTCCTCCTTGAAGTCGTCGATCACCACAAAGTCCGGGAAGAACGGGATCAGGTCCTCGATCTTCAGCAGGTCACACCGCCGCAGGAAGTCGATGGCCGTCTTGATCCCGTCCGACTGCGCGATGACCTTGCGCGCCACCGCGAGCCACAGCTTCTTCCGCAGCGGCGGGTTCGAGACGGGCCGGTCCGCGATCACCGCCGCCAGGTCCACCTCGTCGTGGGACAGCGCAAGGTCCACCGCCTGCAGGTACTGCCCCATGTTGGTGTAGATGTGCACGCACGAGAGTGTGCGGTGGTGCTCGATGCACAACCGCAGCGCAAAGTCCGGATCGAAGCTCGGCTCGTCGCCCTGCGACTCCAGGTACGTCATCAGCCCCGTCTCGTCCTTGGACGGGTGCGACGCGTACATGGACACCAGCGTGTTGTGCACCGCCGCGTCCTTCGACTTGAGTTGGTTGACGACGTACTGCAGGTAGCGGATCGCCTGGTTCTGAGATGCCGGCCCGCGGAAGATGCGGTTGTATTCAAGGAGGGCGGGAATGAGGTTCCGCGGCTTGAGGTCCGCGTGCCGCATCAGAATCTCGACGAGCTCCGTTGCCGCGTGCGTCATGAGCACGCCGCTATATCGATAGAAGACGGCGGGGTCTGTCTGCTTCTTGAGGACGTTGAGCGCCTCGGCCCACCGCTCCCACTGCACCCAGTACGACAGGACGTAGTTGTAGTCGTTGACGGCGTTCGCAAAGTAGAGGAGCTCCTCCTCGCGGCCGTGGCTGCTGACCACGTCGTACACCGTCTTGCGGTCGAGGTCGTCTTTGTATCTGTTCACGAACTCCTGGTACTCCTTCCTGACAGACTTTAGCAGTTCGCGGGACTGCGCTGGATTGAGGTCTTCGGCCAGCTCTGCCTCCGTCATGATGGTGTCGTCCAGGGAGTTCAGCTTCGCCATGAACACCTCCACGAGCCAGCTGGCGACCATCATCCGCTGCATGATGGCCGTCCGCTTCGACAGCGCGAGCTTGGACAGGAGGTACTTCCTCAGCGCATCCGGCTGGTCGTTATCAATCAGCGACAGCGCCACGTATTCAAACGGCTTGTTACTCCGCCCATACACCGCTGCAGCTTCAAGGAAGTTCCCCTTCCCCACCAGGTGGTCGCCATACGCCGATGCGACTGTCTCCCGCTGCGCCTGAGTCCGCGCATATTGGAGGGCGGTGTCGAACTGCTGCTTACGCAGCATAATCTGCCATACATTCCGATCCTCGTCGCGGACGACAATCTCAAAGATCTCTTCCGTCGTAAAGAGCCAGAACGTGTTCTTCTGCAAGTCGACCGAGAAGCCGATGGCCTTCTGACCCGGCGAGAGTATCACCTGGTCGTACACCGTGGCGCCTGTAAGCCTATTCGCCGCGACCACACGGCCGCCCACCAGCGCGACAATATGCCATTGCGTCAGAGCTATGGCCTCGATCGAGTCTCCAGTCGTCTTTTTCTTCCCCGCCGCATCGGACGACGTCAGTTGGCTCCGTGGGAGGAGCGTCGACTCGGAAAAAACCCGGCTTCCCAAGGTCGAGTCCACCGGCGACCCGAAGAGCTTTCCGTGATAGACGCCGTGCGACGACAACCACGCAAAGGCCTTCTCGTGGGCCGGGGAATCCTCCCTGTAAGTGTCCGATCCCGGCGGGTCGGGCGACACGACCAGCGACGAGACGCTCGCCACTGAGGACCGCGGGAGCTCGTGGACGACAGGCTGCTCTGACTCGAAGAGCTTCGTGTACACCGACCCCGTGCTATCCCCGCCGACCCTCCCCGAGAGGTGGAAGAGCCTGTTCGGCGTGGCCACCATGACCCGCCTCGTGTCCGTGCGCCCGCCCACGTTATCCGCCCACAGCCCCGTGATCGGCTCATCGGGGAGCTTCAGCAGGCTCTTCAGGTGCCTGACCTCCCTCCTATAGAACTCGAATGACGTCTCGATAAAGGTCTCGTAGATGTTGCCGTCGGCGGCGCCGAGCAGGATCTCCCGCGTCGAGGCCGTCGGCAGGGCGGGGTTCCACGCGACGCTCTCGATCAGCACGCCCCGTAGCCTGCCAAGAGGCCGCGGCTGCTGGGACTGTGAGTGTAGGTAGTAGTTCTCGCCGGACGCGGTGCAGACGAGGAGGTGCGAGGCGGTCGGGTCGAGGAACATGCGGCGGATGACGCCCACTTCGGAGGCCTTCTTCGGGAGGTCGATGTCTGCACTCCGTTAGTCCTATGGCCCATCACCATCAAACCCCCCTGCTCCCACGGGGGAAGCTCACCATCAATATCCTCGGGCTTGTTCAGATCGATCCTCAGTATCCGCCCGTTCCCCAGCGCCAGCACAAGCACGTTGTTCGCGACCTGGGCGGCGACAAAGTCGGCGGCGACGGAGAACTGCAGCTGCACGCTCTCGACGACAAAGACGGGCAGCGCGGCGCCGTCGTCGAGCTGCAGATCCGAGACGCCGCCCGCCGCGGCGGCCACGAAGCCGTCGGTTGAGTTGAGCGACATCGTGGCGTCATGCGGTCATGGTCGCATGCGTCTCCTTTTGGCGGGACTAGAAGCTCGGGAGGGAGCTTGGTGTGATACTCGGTGATTTCGTCGGGTTGTCGTGAGCTGGGGTCGGGGCTGGCAGGTGTGTGGTTGCCTGGCGGAGGGGGTTTCTGGGTGCAGGAGCTTGATGTCAGAGGGGAGGTTGGCCTTGGAGCTTGGCAGTGGGTCGGCGCTGGCCCCACACCAATCAACAGCGGCCTCAGGCGGTTCCTGCAGCGGCCTTCCGCTGGGATCTCTCACATCAAAGCTCGGACGTCTCACGCTTACAAGAACGTGCCAACATTCTCACAAGAAGGGATATTATTGGTTACGTCCAGTTGACACTCCCCTTGTTCAGGAGTGTTTGCAACTTAAATGGAATGCCCCTCAGAGTCAGCTTACGTCTTGGCTCCGCTTGCTCTTCACGTTGTCAACCAACCCCAAACTACTATATTTACCTTGTCTCCGCCGGAGCCTCTAACACACAAGACACCAGAATCTTTCCAAGGATCGAAAGTTAGATCAGCGTATATATTTCAGCCCCTTCCATCTATGCCAGGCCACCAACAGTGCAGCCCCGTCACCAAGCCCGGCCGCTTCCCCTATGCCCTAGAACTCCGTTTGAGTGATGAACCTAGACCGTCATGCAAAAGCACCCGCTGAGGTATATATCCCAAAACAAACCAAATGAGAAAGAATATACAAAGAAGAAGAAAGACCCAGAGGCAAGGCGGATGAGCTTAAGAACCGCCATCCCGCTGACTCGGCGTGCTGTCGAGTCCGCCTCATTTATGCGGCACGGCCGTCTCGTCCACATCCATGGCCTCGCTGACAACAGGTGATGAGTGATTACCCAGAGTGACCGTCGCCGGGCTCCCCCGCGCTTCCTCCTCGTCGTTCCTTTCCGCGATCGACAGCGCGGGCGTCCTCTCCCCCGGCACGCTCGTCCTCTCGCTGTTCGAGCCGCCTTCCTCTCCCAGACCCTGCTCCTGCCAGCAGGCGTTGTACGCCTCCCACGCCTCGGGCGAGTCCGGCTTCCGCCCCCTGACCACCCGTATCCTGATCTGCATGTTCTCGGCCTTCTCCGGGTCCTTGGCGTACCGCGCGATCAGGTGCGCCGCCTCGTTGCACGCCTTCTTGCACTCCTCCGGGTCCCAGTCCATGTACTTGGTCAGCAGCCGCAGGCACATGGCCTCGAGGGAGTCCACCACCGCGATGAGCCAGATCTTCCCCGCCGCCCCCGTCTCGATCGAGACGGGTATCTCGTACGACTGCGACTCGATATCGACGAAGCCCGCCTCGACAAGGTACCCCTCGTCTAGGTGTTGGGAGCTCCTCGGCCGCCCCGACTTTACGGACGCGAGGTACAGGTCCCGCGAAAGCGTGTGGATTATCGCGTCGGGCGGGAACTGCCCGAAGAAGCCCGCCCAGTCCTTGGTGCGCTCAAAGTCCTGCAGCTCGATCCAGCCGCCCGGCCGCAGGCACTCAAAGGCCTGCTCGTAGATGAAGCGCCAGTCGCGGAAGGCGCCGGCCATGTTGCGCATATGGATGAGGTCTATGGAGTCGGGTTGGCGCAGCCACGGGAGCTCGGCGTCCTCGATCTCGAAGAAGACGTTGAAGGGCGGGCAGGCCGACTGTATGGCGGAGATGTCGGTACCGACGACCTCGCACTCGGGGTAGCACTCGCCGATATGCGTCGCCCAGTCGCCGGTACCCGTGCCGATGTCGAGGATGAGCCGGGGGTTTTGCAACGGCACCGTCGTGGGCTCGCCGTCGAACATGTGAACGTATACTTGATGGGTGAGGTACAGCCTCGTCTGCTCGAGCTCGTCGTTGGGCATGTAGTAAGTGCTGCAGTATCTCCGCCCGTTCTCGTCGTTGTAGTCGAGGTACTGCTCCATTAGGGATCTCGTCGACGCGGCCCTGTCCCGGAATACTCGTGTCAGACAGGTGGCGCAGACCATGCGGTGGGCTGTCTTGCAGGTTCTTGGACTCACAGATCTATGCTCCCCTCCTCCAAGAGGCTGTCTCCCACAACGGTAAACTTGGGCCGCGAGTCCTGCAGCCGCTTCGGGAATCGCGACGGCGCATATATCGACGCCGAGCTGGCCCCGTTCCGCCGGTCGCTCGGCGATGTGGAGCGCATCCTGTCCTCCGAGTTCAGGCTTCCCATCGCCTCGGTCTGGATCTCCTCACTATCTGCTCTCCGAGTGGGAGTCGCATGCCGGCTGTCGTCGATCGAGACGAACGAAGCCATTGCGGGAGAAACGCTTCTCGCGGGGGCCGCGGGCATGGAAGCGCGCTTCGCTCGCTTAGACTTTCGAGATTCCTCTCCCATGGCCAGTAATGCCGCCTTCCTCGGCGAAGATGGCGCCCTTGTGGTCGGCGCGAGAGTGTGGCGGATGGCGTCGTCTTCGATTCATCACAGTGCGCGAGGTTCGGACGGTCCGGCAGTCTGGGCGATCAGGGGCCCGCCAGGCGATCGGCAGATGGCTTGTGCTGAGGATTTGGCGTCTGCTGGGGATCGCGATGGGCCGCTGAGGATTTTCAGCGATTGCGCCAGTTGCGGAGCGGGCTGCATGCGGCGATCGGCGATCTTGGGCCCGTGAAGAAAGCTCACCGCAATTGAAAGTTGGGAAAAAGCAAAGAGGAGAGAGAGAAATCCCCGCTCGCATTCGCCCTTGGAAAGGATCGAAAGCAGAAGAGGAACCCCTGTTGACGCCGGTACACGCAAGCCAGAGTAGGATTTGAAGCGCCAGGGGGTTTGACCCAGTCCGGGGCGGAGGGGAACCCCAGCGGCCCCGCTGAAGGACGGCCGCTATTAAGATTATGGGCCAAGCGTGCGCGGGAGGCAGATATTGGCGAGGTTCACGCGGGCGCGGAACGCTCGTCCGGTGCTGGGTTCAGCAATAACAGAGACCGGGGAGCTTCCGGATGCGGCAAGGTTGCGGGCCATTTGAGGGCATGGTCCCTGCTGAGGTGCGGGGAACCGCCGTCCCGCCGAGCTGAGCTGAACCGTGCATGCGCATCAGCAGTGCTGGCAAGCTGCAGCTCCCGAGGCGCCGGACGTGAAGCGCATACCTCTATGCACGTACACAAGTACTACTCGGTTGGCAATCCCATGCCACGGAAAGATCTCCACCAATGGGCACGAACCACCGACGCATCCATGGCATGGCAACAGACAGATTATATCCCTCAGCGACCCGGCCACGGATGAGACGCCAAGGTGCGGAAACCCTGTCGGGACGTCGGGTCGGTTCGTTCGTGTTTGTACCCAGATCCGCAACGAAGACCCGGGTCGGGTCGCTCTCCCTGCGTTTATCTGGTACCCGGGTCATACGCTTATTCCTTCCTGCACTGCTACGTTGTCCCTACATATACACTGTACGGGAGAGCGACGTTTGCTGTCCTCGGCCCGCTGTTTTTGCCGGATAGCTAGTTGCATGACTCGTCAATGCGAGCAGCACGCAACCCCGTCGCTGCATCGGTGATGGCTGGCAGCACAGCACGTGCGGTCACTGCAAGCTCGAGCCAGTGGGGGCGCCCCTGAGCGCCTGCAGCGCAACCCTCAGGGGCCCGGGTGCCCCGGATGCAACCCCGGACACCCAAGCTTTCGCTCAAGGGTGATCGCAGAAGCTGTCTTACCGAGCACCGAGGAGACATGGAGAAAGGGCAGTATTACGCGGCTGAACCCGGCCTCTCAAGCGAGGCGCACGCCCCTTAAACTCTCCGTCGACTTACCAGCCAGATGGTTTCACCGCCCGAAACCCAATCCCGAGGTTCTTGGCTGCATTCGGACGAGCGCGTCCGTTTATAGGACGATCCACACCGAAGCCCAAAGTTAATCTCCCAAATCCGCCCGAGGCCTTGGTCGTGGGTCTTCGGGCTTTCCCCCTGCATATATGCATACTTGTCCGTATGCTTTAAACCCGATATCGCGGTATTTCTCGCGAATTGGCCGGCACCGCGACGTGTATGAGGTGAGAACTTTCAGCTATCTACCTTGGTGTGCCGTACCTTCCAGTTCGGTCTTTTCGGTCCCATCCTTGAAACTTGACTTCGAGTCGCTCTACTTGTACGGGGACGAGGAGGGACAGACCACTTCGCTGGGGCGTGCTCTTTTACACCAACAGGCCCCTTCCTTCCACGTTCCTCAACACGAGCACCGACCAACCAGATTTCGGCAATGAAAATAACAACGACCCGATAGAGATGGCTCTACGGAGCATGCATTGGATCTTCCGCGCACGATCATTCAGAGACGGAAAGCGGGACAGTGGATACGAAGACTGAAGATTGATTCCTCAACACTACATGTCGACCCCTTCCTAGCACAAACCAACTCTGAAAGTCACTTCCACGCGGTGACCGGTTAGCTGGGCCCTGGCAACTTTTGGTGCGCCATCCACCTCCGCCATCGCTTGGAGCCGTCCGTTCCTCCGGTATTAGCCTTTCCCGTCCATCATGATTCGTCCAAGTCTATACCATATACAGATGCATCGTCAGAAGCCCCTGGCCCCCTGAATATGCCCTTCCCTGTATCCGCTGGCCTGCGTAGCCAATATCCGAAATGAGAACAAATCGCGCCCTTTCCCGCCACCCGGAAATGTTCAGATGCTAACGCCGAATCGCAACTTTCAAATAACCTCTATTCCCCCCGTCCTCTCTCACGCATCCACCTGGGTCACCGACTCGCCATCCACTTGCTTCTTCTCCTGAGGGGCATCGGTGACCTTTTCGTTACCGGACACAACATTGACACCGCTAACCGTCGGGAAGGGCGTGAGAACTTGGGTGATGTCGCCCCACCACTTCTCACCAAACTTCCGGTACCAGTCAACCGTGAGCCTAAGCCCGTCCTCGAAGCTCGTCTTTTGCTCCCACCCGAGCTTCCGGAGCTTGGTGCCATCGACAGCGTACCGGTGGTCGTTGAATGGCCGGTCGTGGGTGTACTTGACCCACGACCGGAATTCCTCCGACGTCTCGTGCTTGATGCCCACCTCCGTCAGAAGTCTCCGGCAGATGTCGATGTTCGACACCTCGTCGTAAGATCCGACATTGTAGGTGTGGCCCATCTGACCCTTGTGGAGGATGGTGTCGAACGCGTCCGCCGCATCACCGGCGAAGAGGTACCTCCTCGTGGGGCTTCCGTCTCCGTGAAGGACCAGCGGCTGGCCACGGCCCAAAAGGAGGGAGAACTTGGGAATAATTTCTGTCGGTCAAGGTTAGTTATGTTGGCCGCAAGCATGTGGGGTGGGGGGACAACACTCACTCTCCGGGAACTGGTGCGGCCCGTATACATTGTTACTCCGAACAATGATCACGGGCAGCTTGAAGCTCTTCTGGTAAGAGTGGACCATCATCTCCGCCGCCGCCTTGCTCGCTGCGTAGGGGTTCGTCGGGGCGAGCAGGCTCGACTCCACAAGGTCGTCCGCATCGTCCATGACCTCGCCATAGACCTCGTCAGTCGAGATGTGGATGAAGCGCTTGATGTCGCACTTCTTTGCGCTCTCAAGCATGACGTGGGTGCCGTAGACGTTGTTGTAGGTGAAACTATACGAGTTGCCGAAGCTCAGGTCGACGTGGGATTGCGCGGCAAAGTGGAAGACGGTGTCGATGTTGTAGCGCTCCATGCAGTTGACCACCTCGGCGGGGTTGGTGATATCCCCCTGGAAGAAGGTGAAGTTGTGGCGGTCATTGAGCATGCGGGTGTTGTTGAGGGACGAGCAGTAGTCCAGCTTGTCGAATGAGACAATGTTGTAAGCGTTGGGGTATGTAAGTGTGAGATGCCGAACAAGCCAACACGCGCTAGTCGCCAACACTCGGTTAGTATCCACGACATTGCATGGAGGCAACGGGTGAGCCAGGAGGGCAGGACAGGACGGCATACATGAACCCAGAACCACCAGTAATCATAATGTTCTTGACCTCAGGGAGCGGCTCGAACTTGGTGGAGCCCTTCAGGACGGGTGAGTCCTTCCAGACGCCGAAATCCTCGAAGCGCTGGTAGCTGTTGCCATTGGCTACATATCTAGAATCAGCATGGAGCGCGCAGGGAAGCGGCGAGAGGCTTGGGGACAGGGTCACGAACCACCCGGGTGGCTATTGCCGTTGGTGAGCCCCATGTTGAGAAGCTGCGATGGTCTTGTTGCAAGAGCGGTTGGGACCCGTGTCTGCCTGCGGGAGAGAAGACGGAAGGTGCGATGGTGTGTTGGGAAAGTAACAACCCAGGCTCACGCGAGCTCCTTCGATGTGAACGAGTCGAGGTGGGGGATACACGGGGCCTGCTCCACCAGCTCTTGCCGTGACTATCTGCAAGGAGGGTCTGATCGGAAGGAAAGAGGGTCGACGAAGTGGGTGCAGCGCAAATCGAGGCGCTTGACGGGCCCTAACTTGGAAGGGAAAGATCACCTCAACTCGTACAGTACAAGGGAATTACGGCCGAGAACACGTCAAGTTGGACAATGGAGAGGGAAGGCAGGCCGGAGGTCCTGGTGGCAGGCGGCCACAGCACGGAGCTGGTGGTTTTATTGCTTGACATTTTTTGGACCCGGACGGGCCCAAAAAGCGACCACCACATGGCTAGCCAGCCCGTCGTTGGGGTTAGGGCGACCAAGCCATCCACATCCAGCCTACTGCTTCGGCGAGGGCGCAAAGTAGAACGCCGCCGATCAACAGGGGTGGCAGGGATAGCGCAAGTTTCCAAATTACATACCCAGTACCTCTAACGTCCGCCGCCTTGAAAAGCGACAGAGTGACACGGTGGGGTTTCGAACAGACATTTGACGTTGGCCACAGCATCTACATGTACGCCTGTCGTGGACCGGAACGAGCCAAAGTCTCACACAGGCCGGATCTCACTCTCGCCTGGCCCATGAAGGCGCCGTCTGATCCGTCGAGTTCCTGTCCCATCATGGGTTCCAAGGCAAACGAAAACGGCCGTAACGAGATGGTCCAGGAGTTGGATGTGACGTTGAGATTGGGGCGGTGTGCGCCCCTCGTTTCTGAAAATGCAAGTATCGGCGGGGTACTTGCATATTATTACTTGGACCCAGCAGGGTTGGGCGACCCAATCCGTGTGGAGCGGCAGACGACAGCACATAGCCAGAAAGCTTGGTCTTGAAAACCCCGGCGTGTCACTTCAGAAGGCCCATTGGCGTCTGGGACAAGCATACTGAGTTTGGGACAAATGTTTGGAACAAGCATGTCCGCTCCGGACAACAATATATGTACAGTACAAGCACTGACTGTCGCCGAGTGGAAGACCTGAGACTTCGGGTTCCTCGTGTCAACGCCCGCCCGGTTGAGATGCGATTAGGATGGGCCCGCTATTGTGGGTCTGCAGATGGAGAAGGGAAAAAATCCGAGGGATGGCGATGGCGATGCCAATGTGAGAGGCGGCCTGGGCCAATTGCGTCATGTTGATGGGCCTCGTGCCGTCGCACCGAAGACCCCTATTATTTTCCATCCCTGCCACCAACCCTCCAGTCAATGTCACAGCCCATGAGTGACGGCTGGCGGTTTTGAGGCCGCCAGGAATTCCAGCAGATGGCGTTCGTTGTCTCGGTTCGGACGGGGAGCTGGGGACACCCGTGTAAGTCATTCATAGCTCCGTTCCACGCAAGCCACGGTTACATGTATTATGTACTTGTAGTCCAGGTTGCCCGAAGTTGATAATCCTGGCGGATCCCAGAACGGTATTCGCCATGGCAAGCTACAAGTATGTGCAAGAAAAAAGACCAAAGAAAAGAATCCACGGTGGTGGGCCCCGGTCCGTCCCATTGGCGAGGCTCTGGAAGCGCATGTGCAGACAGGGGTTAATTAAGGAACACACTTCCACAGTAGCAACCAACCAAAGGACATCGTCGTCCGATTCCTTTGGGTCCACCATCGCGGGCGGAGCTCGAAGGATGGAAGTTGGGCGGGTCTATTTTTGAATGACAAGCTTTTCTCGCCCCGCCCGAATCCTATCTGCGAGATTTCGGAGGGGGATGGGGTTTGAACCCGGCAAACAGGGGATCCTCGCGACGAGTTGCCGAGCGGAGACGATATCCGCCAATGGACACGGTTCCCGGAACGAGAGTGAAAATCTCCCGCCATCCGAACTGTCACTCGTGCAGTTGGCCCACGCGGAGGGAAGATCACAGCCCGAGTGGAAATTGTAAATACGAACCCCTGGCTATCAATACTCGGAGCCCTGTGGGCGAGAGGCCCGGGCGGTTCGGGACGTCCAATCATTGCCGCCCCCGACGATGACGCCAGCCGACGTTCTTGTCGTGTAGGCGGATGTCACAGAGGATCCGAAGGAGGATCTTAAGGAATCCAGCTTGCGCTCGCACAGGCTGCGCTTTGATAGTGGGCTCCCTCGCGCCACTGCAAGTCGAGATAATGCCTCAACGGCATGAGTAGGCGGAGACCGTCGACGTGCTGTCCCCCGCCGGATCGGCATCAGCTTGAAAGATAAACGGCGGTGGGGGGGATGTCAAATTGCGTCCCCATGCAGCTTCGAGGTATTATCTCCAGCGAGGCTGATAATTACGTAGTACCCAGTCGGGGGCACCGTTTGGCGGGCGGGCGGCACGCTAACGCTGAAACCACCATGTTCTCCCAGTCTTCTGCATGGTGGGGAATTGGGATTTTCTTCCCGCTGGCCCTCGACAGCCGCGGACTGGGATTTGGTGCTAATGAGTGGCGCTCCCGGCGCAGCGGAATCTGCGGTGCGACCAATGCTGTCAGCGCTGTGACCTTTGTGAGGCATGGCACTCCGTTCCTGTGCGAGGGAATTGGGGCTCCTGCGCCCCACTTGCACGGCGAAACGTCAGTGTCACTCTCCCAATCCTCCAAACGCGCGGCGACAGGGGCCCTGAAGTTTGAGATTTAATCGGCGCGACCTTACCGCTTTGGGCAGCCGGGATCGAGGTCCCACGCCCCGCCCAATCCTCACAAGTGAACCAACCCGCTCCCGTCCGTCCCGCTGTTGAAAGTACCGGGGACCCACTGTCGCACCGAAAATCCATTCCGAGAAGGCCTGGTTTTATTGCGCACGACCCCAGCTGGCCTCTGACACCGGGCGTTGAACGGGGGGATTTTCGTGCTTCGTCGGACCAAGAGTCGAGACCCTCAAGGCTTCCTCGTTAGATATTTGTCTCTTTTGCGCCACATCCTGCCCACCGTCGCCCAACTCGACCGTGAAGCAGTGCGCCCTTCCGCCATTCTTTCCCAACGAGGCCCGAAACGTCCCCTGGCCCGCTGTGCCGTCAACCACATCCCCCGATTATTCCCACTCAGCAGGACTGCACTAGGAAACCCGACCACGACGAAACAAGATGGCCGAGTCCTCCAAGGGATACCCTCGGTCCCCCTCTCTGTCGTCCTCCACCACGGCTGATGGGCAGGAGAAGATCACCATGGAAATGAACGAGCTGTCGGGAGACGGCCCGTCCAGGGAGTCGGCGGACCTCGACTTTGGCAAGGAGGAGGAGCAGGATACTCTGCTGCCGGCGGAGGACAGCAAGCCGGCGGAGCCAGCCAAGACGAGCACGGCGACTGCCGTATCGTGGATGGTCGTCAACACGCTGGCGACGATTGGAATCGTATGTGCCTCCCGGTGGTCAGCGCCGAAGCAAAGCTGCTAGGACCGGCTGCTAACAAACCCCCCTCGCAGGTCTTCACGAACAAGGCCATCTTCTCCGATCCGCAGTTCAAGCTGTGCCAGCTCAGCTTCGCCGCCTTCCACTTCCTGATCACCTTCCTAACGCTCTTCATGTTCTCGCGGCCGCCCTTCTCCAAGTTCACGCCGCGCCGCGTGCCCTTCCGCACCATGCTGCCGCTCTGCATCGCCATGTGCCTCAACGTCATCCTCCCCAACTTCTCGCTCGCCTTCTCTTCCGTCACCTTCTACCAGCTGGCGCGCATCCTCCTCACCCCGACCGTGGCCCTCATGAACTTTGTGCTCTACCGCGCCACCCTGCCCCGCGCCGCCGTCTACACCCTGATCCCCGTGTGCCTCGGCGTGGGCCTGGTCTCGTACTACGACTCGCAGCCCGCGGACAACGCCGACGTCAAGACCACCTCGCCGCTCGGCGTCATCTTCGCCTTCTCCGGCGTGTTCGCGTCGTCGCTGTACACCGTCTGGATCGGGAGCTACCACCGCAAGCTGGAGATGAACAGCATGCAGCTGCTGTTCAACCAGGCGCCCTGGAGCGCCTTCGTCCTGCTCTACGTCATCCCCTTCGTCGACACGTTCCCCGACTTTGGCACCACCTCGGTGAACCGGTGGCTCATGATCCTGCTGGTATGATTGTCCAACCCCGCCCCCACCTGATGTCTCTCGCTCCGAGACCGAAAGGCGCGTCTGTCATACCGAGTAAACTGACCCGTGCTTCGCCGTATTAGTCGGGCATGTTCGCCTCCCTGATCAACATCTCCCAGTTCTTTATCATCGCACAGACGGGAGCCGTGTCCAGCACCGTCGTCGGCCACCTGAAGACCTGCACCATCGTCGCGCTCGGCTGGATCGTTTCCGGGCGTCCGATGGGTGACAAGTCCATCATTGGCGTCGCCGTCGCCATCGGCGGTATCACGATGTACGAGCGGCCCCCTCCCATTCTCTCCGCACCCTGTTTCTTGTTTCGTCTCATCTTCCCCCCCCTTGTGGCTGTCACCCCGCAGGACGTCCCGTCCACATGTGTAACCCACTCGCTAACTCGGATGTTCCCTGCTGCAGGTACTACGTCGTTATCACCAAGCATAATAAGGCCAAGGCGTTGCAGGCAGCGAAATAGAGTAACTGTCCTTACGCGGCCGGTTGTATCAAAGGAACCTATCTCTTCTTATGTATAAATTTCATCTTTTCTTGATCTGGATTGCGCGGGTGCGAGGTGGTGTTTTGGAGTTCTGGGTAGAAAGGGGATCATTACTGTAACTTGGCGGACTGGGAGCTTTCTCGGCCGTGTGTCCGTCTTTCCAACATATGTTGATACCTCATTTTGATTCGCACAACGCATGGGTTTAGCGGGGCAATCGCGGTCTACTTGTATGGGACGGCTCGACGGGTGCGCCTGTTTCACTTTGTTACGTCTTAGCCGTACTCATCACACTATATCCCTCAACAGCTCACTTGTAGTCGAGTCTTGGTGTAAACCGCTGCACACCTTCAGTCCAGGTGGATGGTAAGACTTTTGCTGTTCATTCGTGACATTACTACGGTACTCCGTAGCCGTAAAGGCCGCTGCCCTGTAACCAATTCTACAGATTGAACCGCTTCCGATCCTTCTCCATCTTGGCCTTCCAGGCCCACTGCACCGCGTCCTCCCCCTCACTGCCCGCCCACCCGATACCCTTGTCTACCCTCCTCAGCTTCATCGTGAACCGCGGGCCCAGCTCCTGCAGCCCCACGCGGACGCCCTCCACGCCCGCCATGGGCTTCCCGTCCTCGTCGGCGACGGACTTCTCCGAGTCGCGGAACACGTACCGGTGCCTCCGCACGAAGATGAAGTCCCGCTGGTTGTGGAAGCACACGACCTGCCGGCCCTCAAACTCCGGACGGACCGGGAAGAGCGAGGTGAAGACGCGCGCGGTGAGCACACCGAGCGGCGTCGAGAAGCCGTTAAGCAGCAGCTCGGGCCAGTGGTTCGTGGCGTTGCCGTGGCCCGGGAGCTTCTTGCCGGGCATCCAGGAGCCCGGCGTGATGCTGAAGGTGAGGGTGGGGCCGGCGGGGAGGTGCACCACCGACATGCCCGAAGGCTTCTTCTGGTCCTCGTGCAGGAGCACCACGGCGGTGTAGTCCCTGTTGGCGGCGAACTTGGATATGTCGCGTAGGGAGTACTTGTGACCGTAGCGGTGCGAGCTGCGGGGAACGTAGGTGCTGTTGGGGAAGAGGGAGCAGAGGAGCTGGGCCTCCTCGTGGAGGGTGCAGCGGAGGCCGGTGGTGACGAGGACCTTGGGATCCAGGGGCGCGTCGTCGGTGAAGAGGCTGGGGAACTTGACGACGAGGGACGTGGGCGCGAGGTCTAGGGCCGTGCTGGTTGTTGACGGCGTGACGGACGGGGCGACGCTGCTGTCCCGTTGCCGTTTCGAGGCCTTCTTCTCGACTTCTTTCCTACGCTCCACCTCCTCCTCGCTGTCGTCCTCGAGCATACTATCGTAGCCTTCCTCACCGTCATCCTCTCCAACCACCTCACCGTCCATGTCTTCGTCCATGGCTTCTATCTCCGCTGCCTGTTCGGCCGCGAGGCGCCGCCGCCGCAGCTCCTCGACGTTGACCTGCACGCCCAGGCTGTCATCGTCGACGTCGTCCCACACTCGCTTCTTGTCGATCGTGAGTGGCTTGTTCTTCTCCAGTCTCTCGTTGCGGAGCTCCGGGTCCCCGCGCTCCTCCTTCCGTCTCCTGCTGCGCATTATCCGCCGGTCCTTCGATCGCTGTTTCTTCTGCTCGACGAAGAGCTCTTGGCGCTTGAGCCGGTTCCCCGTCTTTAGGGACAGGGACTGGCTGCGTTTGGGAGGCATCGTGATAGGATTGGAGAGGCGGCTTCTCCCGCGCTGTGATTTGGAGAGGTAGATTGAGCGTCTGCTTGCTCGTCTGCTCCCGTTCGAGTCGAGGATGGCCCGAAGATATTATTTTAGGCGGTGGCAGAAAAAGTCCGGCGATGGAAGAACTCTGAAAATTTTAGCGGGGTGGTCCAGGCGGGTCACATGTAGGCACACGCCGGCCGTCCCGCTAACTCGACCACGCTTCAGTCCTCTCACGCCAGACGCCTCCCGCCAACTCGCCCCTCCTCACCCTAGGTTCACGCCGGCCGCCCACACTTTTGGTTTGGCGCATCGGAATTGGCCCTTGGACACGATTCGCCCGCGAACGCCTCGCCCGTCGGAACAGTCATACTCTGCCCGCATGCTTGAGTCAACCCCACACGACGTGCGATATCTTCCACCCACACACAGCGCCGCCGCCTCTCGTGCCCGATCGACCCAGCGTCCTCGAGCCCCTCTTTCGTCGCTCCCCTTCCGAGTCGGTTGATGCCGTCAATTCGCCTCTTCCAACCCCGCATTCTCTTCTCTTCTTTCCGCTGCAGGGACAGCTTTCCGCTCGCCGGACTTCGACACTTCCAACTCCGAAACTTCAACACTGCCAACAACCCTTCCTACGCCGCCCAGTTCAACGCGCGGACCCCCACCAAGAAAGGCAAGATGTCTACTTCCGCGACCACCCTCAAGGGCCAGCCCCTCGACCGCGGGCTTCTCGACCAGACGCTGCGCCGTCGCCTGTTCTTCACCCCCGCCTTCGACATCTACAACGGCGTCGCTGGTCTCTACGACTATGGCCCGCCCGGCTGCGCGCTCCAGGCGAACCTGGTCGACACGTGGCGCAAGCACTTCGTCATCGAGGAGGACATGCTCGAGGTCGACACCACGGTGCTGACCCCCGAGGAGGTCCTCAAGACGAGTGGCCACGTGGAGAAGTTCGCCGACTGGATGTGCAAGGACCCCAAGAGCGGCGACATCTTCCGCGCCGACCACTTCGTCGAGGACATCCTCGAGCAGAGGCTAGACGGCGACAAGGAGGCGCGCGGCCAGAAGGTCGAGCCCGCGGCCGAGGAGGAGTCGGACAAGAAGAAGAAGAAGAAGACCAAGGGCAAGGCGGAGGCCGTCAAGCTTGACGACGCCGTTGTCGCGCAGTACAAGGAGATTCTCGCGCAGATCGACAACTACGATGGCGACCAGCTCGGTGAGCTCATCACGAAGCACAACCTCACGCACCCCACCACTGGCGTGCAGCCCTCGGCTCCCGTCCCCTTCAACCTCATGTTCCAGACCGGCATCGGTCCCAGCGGCCACCTCCAGGGCTACCTCCGCCCCGAGACCGCCCAGGGCCAGTTCCTCAACTTCGCCAAGCTCCTCGAGTTCAACCAGAACAACATGCCCTTCGCCTCCGCCTCCATCGGCCGCTCCTACCGGAACGAGATCTCGCCCAGGGCCGGTCTCCTACGCGTCCGCGAGTTCCTGATGGCCGAGGTCGAGCACTTCGTCGACCCCGACGGTGGCAAGAAGCACGAGCGCTTCCATGAGGTGGAGAACATCGAGCTCGTTCTCCTCGACCGCCACGTGCAGCTGTCTGGCAAGACGGACCTCAAGAAGATGACCATCGCGCAGGCTGTGAAGGAGGGTGTCGTGGACAACGAGACGCTCGGCTACTTCCTCGCCCGCATCTACCTCTACATGAAGAAGATCGGTGTGGATGAGTCCAAGATGCGCTTCCGCCAGCACATGGCCAACGAGATGGCTCACTACGCTGCCGACTGCTGGGACTGCGAGCTGCTCACCTCGGCCGGCTGGATCGAGTGTGTCGGCTGCGCGGACCGGAGCGCGTATGACCTCAGCGTGCACGCCAAGAAGACCGGCGCGCCCCTCTACGTGCGCGAGCGCCTGGAAGAGCCCAAGATCGTGGAGGAGTGGGAGCTGGACATCAACAAGAAGCTGTTCGGCCCGCAGTTCAAGAAGGACGCCAAGGCCGTGCAAACGGCGCTCGAGGAGACAGACCAGGTGGAGCGCTCGTGCTTCGCCAACGACCTGAAGGAGAAGGGCAGTGTGACTGTTAATGTCCCCGGCGTTGGAGACGGGAAGGTCGAGGTCGGCAAGGACCTCATCACCGTTGAGAAGAGGAAGCGGACGGTCAACATCCGCCAGTACACGCCCAACGTCATCGAGCCCTCGTTTGGTCTCGGCCGGATCCTCTACTCGCTCATCGAGCACTGCTACTGGACGCGCGGGACCGAGGGTAGTGATGAGGCTCGCAGCGTAAGTCGAACCCCTTATCTCACACGCTTACACACATTCTAACACCGACCACAGGTCCTCTCCTTCCCCCCTACCGTCTCCCCCACCAAGGTCCTCTTGGTGCCCCTCTCCACGCACCAGGACTTCAAGCCCTTCCTCACGAAGCTCTCGAAGCGCCTCCGCCAGCTCGGCATCTCGAGCAAGGTCGACGCCTCGTCGGCCACCATCGGCAAGCGCTACAGCCGCAACGACGAGCTGGGCACGCCGCTCGGCGTCACGATCGACTTCCAGACGGTGCAGGACGGCACGCTGACGCTGCGGGACCGCGACTCGATGACGCAGGTGAGGGCCGACGAGGACAAGATCCTGGACGCGATCCGGTCCATCGTTGAAGGGACGAAGACGTGGGCGGACGTGGAGAAGGAGCTGCCCAAGTTCTCCGGGCAGGAGCTGGAGGCTGGTGCTTAGACGGTGCTCAGACGCGCTGGAAAGACACTAAAATAGATGCGTCTGCGATGGGAGTCTCTGCGTTCTAGATGGCGTTGCGCCGTGTTTCTACATAGCCAGGCTCCGTGGGGAAAATAGCGTGAATATCACTGCTCAGGTACCATCTCATGTATGCACACGCAAGATGCAGATCTGCGGCCTCGGTAGCCGGTGACTCGCTTCCGGTGATCTTCGTGGTGGCGGTAGGAGTATCGTCTGAACTTGGTCTCCAGGAGGTCTAGAGCCGCCATGTCTCGAGACAGATGTGTCGGCTTCTTGATGATATACTTGCCAAGGGCATTCATTATCTGATCCTCTCTAGCGAAGTTCCGGATCTACCGTGATCTGTGACAAGTTTTTTGCTTGTTGGCGATCTCGATCACCTTTTAACCTTGCTTATGCGCCGCAATGCATCAGCCGGAGGAACATGGATACTGCAAAGGCAGTGGTGCGGGGAGTTTCTGCGACAAGATCAACGCATTGGAGACATGAACTGGCGGAAGCTTCTTCCCAGCCCTGTCTTGCCCCAACAACCCACCCTCCTCAACGGGGATCACCTTGATTCTCCAAAGATCATTGGGCAGCTCTGAATATAGTCACAGACAGGTGAATGCAAGCGGGAAAGAGCCTCTCAACAGACCATAAGCTCACTTCCGTCCCAGTGTTCCTGGTAGGAGTCTGTCGAGTTACTCGTAGTCACGCCTACAATGATGGGGCTAAAGTATTCTTTCCTCACCCGAACGTGGAAGAGAAAAGCCGCAAGCGGCACCTCTCGAGAGGAGTCGAAGATCGTGGAGATAAAGGAAGTATCCTCTGGATCCCAAGATCCAAGGACGTCATCCTGGCCTTCGCCGTGAATGTTTCTCATGCCAACGCAGCGATTTAGCTTGCGCCGCACCTGGACCACCACCACCACATCATGCAACGACCCGGTCGACCGGAAGGCATCATCGTGAAATATGTGGTCTAAGGAATCCGTACGTCGACGATACCTCCATAGTCGAAGACTGAGATAGGTCAGACCGGGAAGCGCGGCAGAGGAGTAGTCGGGGATGGCAACCTGCGTGAGGCGACCAAGGGTGCAGGGGGCTCGCTATACTCTATTCCGGGGAGGTCATGGTCGCAGAGGAAGCAGCGTAGGAGGATCGCCCTGTGAATCTCGGGGTTGGAAGATATGGTCCTTAGGCCTCGCAAATCTGGGTGCTGCTCCGGGCGCGTCCGGGTCCGTGGAAATACTGTTCTTGGCTTCACTCTTGTAACAGTGGTGGTCTCGCTCGGTTGAGAATGGATCGAGTAACACGGCAGCTCCCCCAGACATGGCAACTTGCGGGGTCGAAGCACATGGACCCATGCAGGCTGGGCTGCGATTCAGAGCTGAGGCTCATGCGGTTCGCGGATTGGTTGATATGCTGGCCGCGTTTGCGCATGACAAGCCCCGCTTCGCGTCTGTGTATCAGTAACTGCTACACCGGCACTATCGCCTTCTCGTGGAGACGTGAGTAAGTCATGAATGGAGGTTTACAGTCTTGATGGTCCTTCCGACCATCCCCCGGGCGTGCCGGGTGGAGTCGCGGGCGGAGGACCGGGCGATCGGCGATCGGCGGCCGGAGTTGCGAGGAGGAAAGGCAACCCCGGCCCCGGCCGAGTTGTCTTGTAAAGGTGTAATTAGGAAGCGACTGGGCCTGTGTTGGCGGAACCTTCAAGGGCCTCGGCCATCCCCCTGCTGGTGCCCACAGTGACGCCACTGCCGCTCCGTAGGAAGCAAGTAAGTTTCGCGAAGCAGGTTAAGATTGAGCATACCGCCGGGGAGCTGGTCTTGGCGGGAGTACTGCAGTCTCAAACGGACATGAGACGCAGCTTACGGCCCAGAGCCCGAGCAGGGTAAAAGTAGCATCTCCGAGGGCCTGAGTAGCGGTGCTTCGTACACTCTGACATCAGTCGTCGCGGCGGCATGTTGGCCCCCGGCGGGCAATCGAGTGGCAGCTTCAGGGAGAACGGGCCCTGGCTCCGGGTTCGACCAGCACGATGCTCGCAAGAGGACGTGACCAAAATGAGTCGAGACTGAAAAGGCACGCGGGCCCGCGGCATGCTACGATGTATTCAATATCACAATTGATGTCTACTTGTACGGGGCATGCCAATATTAGCAGCGGCAGGTCCCGTTCCTTACATAACCTCCCCTCGAGGGTAAACGAGGCAGGCAGGCCTGGACATTGATGCCAATGGGGAATGAGGGCAGTGTGAGGACGGAGAGTGCCAGTGAGTTCCAGCGGACTGGGCAAAGCGCTCTGTGAGAACTGGCTATATATTGTGAAACGATGCCCTTGTTTCTGGCGCTTCTCGCCAGGGCGGGAAGGGTATTCGGCAAGCAAGGGTCAAGCGACGCCTCTGGCCGCCCCAAGGCTACATGTGGACCTCCCTCAATCTTGTCATTGATCAGGAACGGCATGGCCCTTTTCTGACCTGCATCTGGCGTTCTTTTTTCAGATTTTTTTTTGCTATTATTGGAGGCTCCTGCGATGCAGGGGAAGCTGACGGGGCGATGGGGCAGGGGTCCGCGCCTGAAACAAACGGGGTGCGACATGGGGCCCAGGCGGGATATGCGGGATGACATCAAAGGGTTCAATCGGGGCTGGGAGGGAGAGTCCAAACGAAACGGCAGGGATGGGCGGGTGAAGAGGCGAAGCTGGGGGTTCATGTTACGGAGTTGGGGAGATGAGACATCGATGTGTTGAGGGCATTTCAGCACGAATGGCAGCGGCAGACAGGGCGTTGAGATGGCGTACCGAGGGCCAGACTTGGCGTAAGTCGCCTGTGGACGCAGGAGTGGTCGAAGACGCTGCTTACATGTAGGCAGCATGGGCTACTGAAACTCCCAGGAACGCCTGTCCTCGTAAAAGCATCGATCCAATTGAGCTGCTGAAATGAGACTAGCGGCAGGCGCTAAGGAACCAACAGCGCGAGGAGAATCGGCGATAGGTTATGGTGACTTGGCTTTGGCGGCGGCAACTTCAATGCTGGCCAAGCGTCCACGGACACCGGTGGCGAGAAATAGCGTCTCACCCCCCACCACCCAAGAGCCAGTCCACCGACCTTTAATACGCCCGTACATGTAACCGCCTGGACCCCTTTCGCCGCCACAGGGGACCTCGTCCACTCGATTCGACGTATCCGCAGTTCGATGTCCTCTGGAAGAGCTTCCGTGGGCGCTCGACTTTGCTGTTAGACGCTCAGCGCCCGCGAGCAAACTCAGGGTTCCGGATGCATGTTGCAGGCCCCGCCATGCCAAGCCGCCGGGTCCCGGAAGCAGGCCTGCCGACCAGGGCACCAGCGACGCCCCTCATCATGCCCTGCCATCCGGGCCGTGGAGACTGGACGGCCATACAGTACGCGAACCGATCCAGATACAGTCTTGCCAGCGGGAACGGCCCTCCGATCCAGTCCCTAACTGAGAGGTCGCATCGCTATCCCTTCCCGAACCTGGTAGCCCACGCCCCCTGGCTACGCGGCCGCAACGGCGGTCCAGGCCCTCGCAGGCCCATTGTTCTTGCGGTGTGAGCGTGCGTCCGTGTGGCGCTGCGCAAGCGCCCGGATTTCGAACATGGATCGGGCGCGTCGGTTGGGCGGGACCCCACAGGGCTTTTTCTCAGTGCGGGCGGCCATGCAGGGCCTTAATATTTCCTGTCTGGATCGTGTCTCGAATGCCTCCGCTCCCGTACATACGGGGTTGATTTGTAAAACCCGCGAGCTCCTTCTGTTTTGAATCGTACTGGAGACTGCTCCTGGCGCTGTTCTTGATGACCGTGGCGGGCTGTTGACCTGCTTTCACGATCTTCGTCCAAACCTATTGATGCTGCTTGCTCTCGAGCGCCCCAAACTGACGGCGCCCTTGATCCCGCCTGCCCCTGTCTCGGTACCCCTCGTCTCGGGCTCCGACATTCCTTCGCCCCTTGGCCTAAAACCAGAAAACGCAGTAGAATTCCACGACCCCGTCGGTTTTTTCCAACCGTACAGTCGACCAGGAATTATCCAAACCCGCCTTGTCTATCCCTTCGCGGCTCGACGCCATATACCGATACACGGTTGTTCCCTTGCTCACGCTAGGCGGCTCGTCTCCACATGCTTTGCAGTTCCCGCTCCGCTCGCGCCTGGTCGGTAAACTCGGTGTCCAGCGCCATCCGCAAGTACGGCCATCGTCACGGCTTCGGGCACGCGCGCTGATTGAGCGGGTCGACCCTCGCCGGTCCTTTCGCCTCATCCAAGTGTTTGAATCGATTCCGACGCCGTCCATCTCCGCTCTGACCGCAGCTCCATGGCGACCAAGAACGGGTAGGTCTCAAGTGTTTCTTTGTGGCGTCTCTTTCCCTGGGCTCCGCCAATTACTGCCCCTCCAAGAACATCCCCTGTCCGTCATTATTTCTTCCGCGATCCACTTGTCGCGAGACCGGTTCGACGATCGCGTTGGCCTTGACATACGGTGATGGATACTGTGAGGCTGGAAGTGGGGTAGTGTACCCTTGCCGCCATATGCCTAATCTCATGTCCTCTCCACCCCCGAATCCGTCAACCTCCACACCTCCCGTGCACTGTACCGCACACCACACCTCCTCTTTGTGGGTTTTGTCCCCTTTTGACCCCTTGGCCCTCTGCCACGCGCTCTTTTCGCAACATCGTCGCCCGTTGGTGCCCATTGCTTCAACGGCCTTTACCCCCTCTTGATCGCACCCCTCGAGCCGCGCCCTGGAGAGGAGCTTTCTCCATCGTCGCGCTCCGCTCTTTCTCCCCTCGTCCCGACCATAGTCCTGCTGCAGGTCAGCTTCACCTGTTGCCCGCCATGGCTAACAATGAGGGCAAAAGCGTCTACGCCCCCGGCCAGTTCATGAATCCGGGCCCCGCGCCTCGGCCTCCCACCGACCGACCCCGATTGAATCTCACGCCAGACACCAACCTTCCCGGCAGCATGGCCAACATGGTTATCTCGCCCATCCGGAGCACGGCCACCTCCACATACACCGGCTCGACCATCTCCTTGCCCCTTGCCGCCCGCCAGCTATCTAACAACACTGACGGTCTCGGGGGGATTGCCATAAAGAAGGAGGGCTGGGCGCACGTCAAGGAGAACAAGAACTTCATCCAGCCATGGAAGTTGAAGTACCTAATCCTGCGAAAGGAGTCGCTCGATTTCCACAAGTCCGAAGGGGGCAAGGTGGTCTACACCCTCTACCTAAAGGATGTCGTCAACGTTGGTAGGGTCGAAGCCGCCGGTACCATCTTCGAGATCAAGCGGAACCCACAAGGGGCTTCCACTAGCCCCGGCGACGACGACGGCACCACCAAGACCCTGCAGATGAAGGTGAAGAGCGACGACGACCTCTACGACTGGATAGACCTCATCTACGGCTCCTGCCCTGGAATGGGCGGTGTTAGCAACCCCACCAACTTCTCGCACGCCGTTCACGTCGGTTTCGACCCCCAAACCGGCGACTTCGTGGGACTACCACCCGAGTGGTCCAAGCTTCTCAACTCGTCCGCCATTACCAAGGAGGATTACGAGCGCAACCCTCAGGCTGTCTTTGAGGTCCTCGACTTCTACTCGGACCTGACCAAGAAGCAAGATAATCCTAATCAGTATGCCGGCGGCTCGCCTACCGCGGCGGCTGGCGCCCAGCAGCAAAAGCCTTACGGCTACACCGGCGGCGCCGGCTCGTCGGTCGCTCCCCCCCGTCCTCTTCACCCACAGCAACAGGCGCAGCAGTCGCGGCAGTCCCCATACAATGCGGGCCCACCCCAGTCGAACCAGATACCCCCACAACGCCCTTCACCCCCTCAACAGCAGCAGCGCCCTCCCGTGCAGGGGCAACTCTCCGGCTACCCGTCCCAAGACTCCCTGCGCGAGGAGCAACGAAGGAAACAGTTGGAAGCGCAACAACGGCAACGCGAAGCGGAAGACCGGGAGCGACGAGAGCAGGCGGAATACAACGCCTCTCTACCCAAGTCGAAGCAAGCTCTTGCCCAGCAAGAGCTTGGTGGATATGGCGGCGGCTCACCTGGGCCGGATCGGTTTAACCCGACCCGCCCTGCCCCATCTGCGCCCGCAAAGAGCCCTTCGCAGCCTCCGAACGGCCTCCGCCCCCAGCGACCCGCTCCCCCGGTGCCCTCAAATGGCGGATCTCGGCCTCCTGTTGGGCAGCAAGGCGGGAGCTCGAGCCCGCAGCAGTCCCGGCCGTCGCCGAACCAGAACAACCCGTCAAGATACCAGCAGAACAATGCACCGAGGCAGCAGAACACCAGCCCGTCCAACGCCCCTGCTTCTCGCCTACCCGCGCCGGTCAAGCCGCTGAATGTTGCGCCCAAGCCAAGCCAGGCGCAGCAGCAGGCCGAATCCGTCAAGGCGGCCGAAGCGGCGCTCACGGCCAAGCCTTCTGCGACTGAGAAGAAACAGGAGTCGCGCCCCATGTCGACCATGTCCGAATCCGAAGTTATGGCCAGGCTTCGGGAGGTTGTTTCGAAGGACGACCCTAACATGTCGTACTCGAAGCAGAAGAAGATCGGACAGGGTGCATCCGGCTCGGTGTATGTGGCGAAGATCAAGGAGGGAGCAGTCTCGGGCGTTGCGCGAGACGTTCTGCGCCAATTCGGCCCGCGGGCCCAGGTTGCTATTAAGCAGATGGATCTCGCGCACCAGCCCCGCAAGGAGCTGATTGTGAACGAGATCATGGTCATGAGGGACAGCAGGCACAAGAACATTGTGAACTTCTTGGATGCTTTCCTTCGCAACAACAACGCCGAACTATGGGTTGTCATGGAGTTCATGGAGGGAGGTGCCCTTACGGATATTATAGACAACAACCCTACGATCACGGAGGACCAGATCTCGACCATCTGTCTCGAGGTATGTTACCTGTGCCGACTTTTAGCCCACTACGTGCGATATGCCGATTCTAACGTCCTCCTAGACCTGCCGTGGCCTAAACCATCTTCACTCCCAGAAGATTATCCACCGTGACATTAAGTCTGACAACGTTCTCCTGGATGCTCGCGGGAACGTCAAGATTAGTGAGTTTTGGTCCCAGACGTTCTGATGCACCGAGGACAAGGCCGCTAACCACTATACAGCTGATTTTGGCTTCTGCGCTAAGCTCACGGATACCAAGTCGAAGCGAGCGACCATGGTCGGAACCCCCTACTGGATGGCGCCCGAGGTAGTCAAGCAGAAGGAGTACGGCCCCAAGGTGGACATCTGGTCGCTGGGCATCATGGCCATCGAGATGATCGAGTCGGAGCCGCCGTACCTCAACGAGGAGCCCCTGAAGGCGCTCTACCTCATCGCCACGAACGGCACGCCGAGGCTGAAGAAGCCGGAGAAGATCAGCAAGGAGCTCAAGGCCTTCCTGTCCGTGTGTCTGTGCGTCGAGGTCAAGTGCCGTGCCTCGGCGGACGAGCTGCTGCAGCACGACTTCTTGAAGCACGGGTGCCAGCTTGCCAGCCTCGCGGAGCTGCTGGCGTTCAAGAAGTCGAAGTAGGAGTTTGACTGAGACGAGCGCCGCTTGCGAGAATACACGGGCTCGAGAGATATTCCTCTCTTAATTTTCGTCTACAGTCTATGAATGAGGGCATGCTCGGCCCCCTCAAAGGCCTCCTATATCGACTCTAATATGGAGAGCTGATTTGCTGCTGGTATTTGCTCATATGATGGATTCGCCTGGGGCAGTTTTCATAGTATCTTATAGTACCTTGGGCGTTACGCGGGTTTGGGAAGGGGGAGGATCTGAGGATGTGGCAACCGGCATGTTCATGTTTGATATCAAGGCAATCAAAAACGGTTTCTAGTCAAAGCGTCCGGCATGTTTGCCGTAGCTCCTGTTTCCGTTGAAGGTGCCTGCTTGTGAAGTACGAGGTGGAACGTGGTATAAGCGGCGCTGGTGGGTCCGACGGATCGGGTGCTGCCAGAAGATGTATAGCTTTGCTAGCGCTCGCTGAATGAACCTGATTTGGATGGGATTTGAATGGCCAGATTCCTCGTCCTCCACACCAACACTATGTATGTAGGAGTATAGACGGGTGAATCAGACCTAGCCACCTCGCAAGTTTCAGCTGTGGTTGGGAGGGGGCGGCTCAATTGTACCGGGCGCCCCAGCGTTTCGGTGGCGGCACAATGGCCGTCCAGCGCTCCGCTCAATGGGGGACCACGTGACCTGCAGCGCTCCGCCAGCGGAGGCGCGTCCAGCAACGGCTCGATTTTTTTCTTGAGGCGCTGTACCAAGAAATAAGAGGGGCCTGTCCTTCAACGGAGAGCCTCACCACATTGGCGACACTCTTCTCAAAACCACAACACACTCCTCTCGGCACTGCGTCAATCCACACGGGCTCCGGAATCCGTGCACCCGCGATTCAATCCCGCCCATCAGCCCGTGTCATTTCCAGAGGCGGACATACACACATGGGGATACGTGGACGAGCTCATCGCGTCTCTGCCGTGTCGTAGACATGGCTGCTGCGACCATCACCGACTCCCAGAGGGAGCTTATCAGGTTCGCCTGCCCCATCCGCGCTCTCTGGCGAAGGCCCCATCTCTAACATGCCCAAACTAGCTCCCTCTCTCCCGACGACATCCCCATCAAGCTGCGGTGCGCAAACTGCAGCAAGCTGGCCATCAACGCCTTCCGCCTCCCCTGCTGCGAGCAGGCCATCTGCGAGACCTGTGAGTTCCCGTCTTCGTCCTCCATGCGTTCTAGCGCTTCCTGCGCGCCCATCGTTTGAGCACTGTAACTAATGCTATGCGAAGGTCACGCCACCCTCCCGTCTTCGTGCCCTGTGTGCGAGCACTCGCCCCTCTCGGCCGACGACTGCAAGATCCACAAGTCGCTGCGCACCACGGTCCGGGTCTTCCTCCGCAGCGAGGAGAAGAAGAGGGATAACCTCAAGCTGAAGGAGGCGAAGGAGCAGGCTGAGGCGAAGGAGGTTACGGAGGCGACAACTGCTGCCGAGGCCACCCAGGAGCACGTTGAGGGGCGAGATGAGGCGGAGGCGCCTACTGAAGACCAGGGCGATCAGCATACTGTCAGTGAGGACGTCAAGGAGGAGAGCCACGAGGGCCGTTCCGATGGACTCGCCCAGGTACGTGCACTGATACGGGTGGTTGTGTTTGCTTGACTGTACTAACAATCAATACCCCAGAATGGTGCCACCGCTGATGAGAAGGACCAAACCACTGGCGACAACGAACTCGTCGAAGCGGATAACGATGCGGCCAAGGAGCCTACCGAAGAGGTGGATGAAACAGCGGGCGACGCCGAGGACGATGCTGCCGACGAGGACACGAAGGGCCAGATGGGCCCGGGCGGGAACGCCTTCGACCCTTCGAACGGTTCTTTCCCCATGGGCTTCGGGGGCGCGGGAGACTTCAACCAGATGCAAATGATGTTCGCCATGCAGAACGGCATGCAGCCCGGCGCCTTTGGCGGCTTCCCCATGATGGGTTCGTCCAGTCCCCCCTACCCACTCGCGCGAGAACAGAGACTAACTTTCCTAGGCATGCCCGGGATGAACATGGATCCTATGGCGATGCAGAACATGTACATGAACATGAACGGTGGCTACAATCAAGGCATGGGCATGAACATGGGCATGGCGGGCTATGGGGGTGGCGGCGAGAACTGGAACGAACAGCAGCAGTCATGGAATTCTTTCGGCCAGGATAATTACAATCATGCAAACTCTCATGGCATGGGCGCCGGTGGTGACTATGGCAGCTATAACTCAGGTCCTCTCCAACAGACAGGTTTCAATCAAGGTAACTTTGGTGGCCATCAGCAGTTCTATGACTACCGAAGGGGCTACGGGTTCCGGGGCCGCGGTCGCGGGAGGGGAGGTTATCAGGACGGCTATGGCCGAGGGAGGTTCCAGGGCCAGCAGAACTTTGCGAACCAGCCATATCAGCAGCACGGGGCGGCCGGTGCGGCTCAGGGACAAGAGCAAGGCGCGGCGGATGACGCGACCCGAGAGCCAGGAGTCGATGAACACGGCGAGAAAAAGACCGATGATGGTGGTAAAGAGGGCTTGGCCGACGCTGGTTCTGGTAGCGACCAGGTAAATCCTTCCGCAGGCCAGGATCCGTCACAGATAGTTAACGGCGACGGAACGCAGGGCCACCAACGCCCCACGACCGCCACGTCACAGGCCGAATCCGCCAGGGGGTTCGCGAAGGTCATGTCCGTCGCGAACCCGGACGTCCCGATCAACGCACCCACGGGGCCGAAGGCTATGCGCCAGGGCCTCCCGAACACGAGCGTCGCGCACCTGCGGGCGCGGGGGCTCCTTGCCAACGAGGAGCGGCCGCACTCACGATACGGCAGCGCGGAGGTGGAGAGCTCCGCGGGGGACAGACGGCGCTCGAGGAGCAGCTCCCCTCGACACCGGGGCCCTGAGCACGAGAACTACCGCGAGAGGAGCCGCGGGGGGGACCATGAAAACGGCAGAGACGCGCACGACGAGAGGAGTCGGCGGTCGCGGTCGTCGGCCAGCCGGAGCCGGAGTGGGAGTAGGAGCCACAGGAGGAAGAGCTCGCGCCGGCACAGGCGGGACAGGTCAGAGGACGCGGAGAGCGACGACCACCGTGCGAGGCGCAGGCATAAGAGCCGGAAGCACTCATCGCGCGCTGGGGACGACGAGGATGGAAAGACCAGGTCTAGGTCTGCGTCACCGGAAGACTCGAAGAGGTCGGGCCACAGGAGTAGGCGGGACAAGGACTCTGACAGGCGGAAGGAGAAGCACAGGGATGAGGACCGCCGGCGGCGACACCACCGCGAGGATCGTGATCGCGACCGGGACAGGGACCGAGATAGGGACCGTGACAGGGACCGTGGTCGCGAGAAGGAGAGAGACCGCAAGGAGCGCCGGGACCGCGACCGCGACCGCGATCGCGAGAAGAGGCACCGCAGCAGCAGAAAGCACACCCCCGAGCCAGACTCCCGCCCGGAAAAGGAGAAGCCGGACAAGCCCACCGACAGCCTCCGCACCTTCTTCCCGGGGATCGAGCGCATGAACTCCAAGGCGGTCAAGTCCAAGGCCCCGGCCGAGCGTCGCGGCTCGCAGGCACAGGCCCCCAACTCGTCCTCCGGCAAGGACGTCCACACGCTGGAGCGCGAGGCGCGGGACAGGGATAGGCTGGTGAGGGAGGCACAGAGGATGGCGATGATGGGCGGTGGGAAGAGGGGGAGGAGCGAGGACGACGAGGGGAGGAAGAGGAGGCGGAGGAGGAGCGAGGCGGTCGAGGGGGATGAGGAGAGGTTGAAGCGGTTGGAGGAGGAGAGGGAGGGGGGTAGATGGGGGTAGGCTCGGGCCGTATGGCCGGAGCACGATATGGGACGCCACCAGTGGATACTCGATATTCTTCTGGACGCACTGGCCCCTGCGCCGATGGGATGGCTCCCAGAACAGTCTCACCTCATGCGACCCTTACGCCGAATGAGCAACACCAGGCCCGAAAGACGGAGTGGAAAAGGGCTTATTGTACCAAATCTAGCTATATAAAGAAGAACAGGGCCCCGGCGGGCCCTGGTGTGTAAGTAATATATGAGTAGGGATGATTACCAACTTCGCGCCGTAGAGAAGCCTGCCACGTTCTGTAGAGCTGAGGGTTTCGGGGAAGATGCTCGAGATTTGTGCTAGGATCACGCCATGCGCTGTCGAGGATTGGCACTCAAAGGCATCTCTTCAAACCCTCCTTGCAGCTACTTGGCCTATTACAGCAACCAGGCTCCCCTTGGCAACAACTAGCAACATCCCCTTGGTGACAATAGTATGAAGGCGTCCTGTAGAACCAGTGTTTAGGAACAAAATCGCATTCGCAAAAGCATGCTGTAATCTCTCATGTACGCCGGGATCCAGTCAACGGCGCCCGCATCATCGATGTGTCATCCTCGCCCGTATTCCTCCCCACCATCCCCCAACCCCTACGGCCCACGTAGAGACACCGCCTAACAAGCACAGCCCTCCTTCGCGCCGGCCTCCCCCCTTCCGGCCGAGAGCTGCACCCTCTGCTCGTCGCCGCCCCTCGCGGCGCTGCTCGCGCCCGGCACCCTCGCGCTCCGCAGGCTCGTCTCGGGGATGGCGTTCGCGATGGCGGTGAACACGTCCTCGACGCCCTGGCCCGTCTTAGCGCTCGTCTCGAAGAACAGCAGGCCCTCCTCGTCGGCGTACGCCCTGGCCTCCTCGGTCGGGACCTTGCGGGCGCCCGCGGCGTCACCCTCATCGGCGCCCTCCGGGGCGGGCTCGTCGAGGTCGAGCTTGTTGCCGACCAGGGCGATGACGATGCCGGGGGAGGCCTGGCGCTGGAGCTCGGCGACCCAGTGCTTGGCCTTGACGAGGGAGGTGGGCTTCGTTATGTCGTAGACGACGAGGGCGGCCTGGGCGTTGCGGTAGTACATGGGGGCCAGCGAGGCGAAGCGCTCCTGGCCCGCGGTGTCCCATATCTCAAACTTGATTGTCCGGGAGGGGAGGTTGCATTTTTGTGTGAGGAAGGCGGCTGTCCGCTCCGGTTAGTACGGAGCCTCTTGAGGTCCTGGTGGTGGAAAGGGAGGCGGGTACATACCGCCGATGGTGGGCTCCTTGTTTTCTTGGAAGTCGTTGTTGACGAAGCGGAGGACGAGGGAGGACTGGCCGTGTTAGCGATCGTCATGAACTTGGGCCCGTGATGTCGCGGGACGGGGTCGCGCATCTACCTTTCCGACGGCGGCTTCTCCGAGCAGCACCAGCTTCACGCTGCTGCTGGGCTTGGGCGAGTTAGGATCCGCCATGGCTGCTTGTGACAGAGGTACGGGCGCTGATCGAAGATCGGGGAGCGGCAGGATCGGTTTATCGAGGGGCTTAATGTCGGTGCCTGGCCAGCGAGAGTTCCAAGCAGTGCCGATTCAGAGGTTCGTTTGTAGGACGCGCGTTCTCGAAGGAGTCAGGTAGTTCGCTGCCTAAAGGAGAGTGAGTCGTGCCGCCTTGATGAATTGGTTGGACGGCGGGTTCGGTGTGGTGTACGCGGCAAGGTGAAGTCGGGGGCAAAGGATGACGAAGTGGTTGGGAGTTGGAGTCTGGCGGGAGTGGCGGCAGAATCCGAGCGAGGTTAGCGGTGTCTGCCGCGCCTGGGCCCCACTGGAGAAGTTCCTGCTGCAGCGATACGCCCGAGCCGGCCGACTGGAGCACGTGGAGACCTGTCGTCACCAGCTGCCCCTCCAGCGTCACGGTTAATCAAGCATAGTTTACCCGCCCACCGCCAGTGCCCCACGGCAGAAAAAGGTACCCGCTGAAAAAAAAAGTTCGCTGGAGCGGGAAGTATTCGACGTGAAAGATCCCGGGCGTCGTCTTTGAACCTTGTGCGATCGTCGACCGCAACAATGCATCCCGACAGGCTAGCAAGGATACCGAAGGGCTCTCGGTCGGCGCATTCGGCGCCAAAGGCCGAGGCCCCCAAGCCCGCAGCACCCGAGCCCGCAGCACCCAAGGCCGATTCTCCCAAGATCGAGGCGCCCAAGACAAAGTCTCCCAAGACCAAGGCGCCGAAGACTAAGGCTCCCAAGACCGAGGAACCCAAGGCCAAGGCTCCCAAGACCGAGTCTCCCAAGGTCGAGGCGCCCAAGCCCAAGACCAAGGCTGAGGAACCCAAAGCTCCCAAGAAATCTCTCTTCGACAACGATAGCGACGAGTCGGACGACGATGGCGGCGTGCAGCTCAAGGTTAACCAGGAGTTCGCGAAGCGCTTCGAGCACAACAAGAAGCGCGAGGAGCGCCAGCGACGTATGTTTATCCCCATGCGGTCTGCTACCTGTTAGGATACTAACCCTGGCGCCTATACAGTCGAGGAGAAGTTCAAGAAGGACGACGGATCCGAGTCGGAATCCACCTCCGAGTCCGAAGACGAAGATGCCTTCCTCGCGACGGAGGACCTGGACACCCATATCTCCGAAACCCTGAATGCCCTCAAGTCCAAAGACCCCCGCATCTACGACAAGAACGTCAAGTTCTTCCCCAAGGAGGACACCGCCGTGAAACCCGCCAAGAAGGAGAAGCCCATGTTTCTGAAGGACTACCACCGCGAGCGCTACCTCGCGGGCGCCGTGGGCTCAGACGGCGAAGAGGAGGACGAACCAAAGACCTACGTCCAGGAGCAGGCGGACCTGAAGAACTCCATTGTGGCAGAGATCAAAGCCGCTGCCGAGTCGGAGGATGAAGAAGAAGATGAAGAGGCCGGCTTCCTCAAGCCGAAGGAGAAGTCCAAGAAGAGCAAGGCCGTGGATGGCGCGCCGAAGAAGGATCTCACAGAGGCGGACATCGCAAAGGCCACCGATGACCCGGAGAGGTACCTCTCTAACTTCATGGCCGCCAGGGCGTGGGCCGCCCCCGATGGCTCCAACTGGCAAGCCTTTGATTCGGACGATGGCGATTCGGACGTCGAGAGGGCGGAGGAGATCGAGACCGCCTACAACATGCGCTTCGAGGACCCGGAGATGTCGAACGAGGTGCTAAAGTCGTACGCGCGTGACGTTGCGGCGGAGAAGTCCGTGAGGCGCGAGAAGCCGACGGGGCGCAAGAAGCAGAGAGAGCTCGAGAAGGAGAGGAAGGAAGAAGAGAAGGCGGCGAGGAGAGAAGAGAAGGCGCGGCTGAAGAAGCTCAAGCTCGAGGAGGCGGAGACGAAGCTCCAGAAGATCAGGGCCACGGCCGGCGTGAGTGGGAAGAAGCTCTCCGACGAGGAGCTGATCAAGATCCTGGACAGCGCGTGGGAGGATGAGAAGTGGGAGGACGAGATGAAGAGGAGGTTCGGCGAGGAGTACTACGCCGAGGACGACGGCGACCTCAGCTCGCACGATGGGGAGGAGGAGGAGGCGGAAGACGGCAAGAAGAAGAAGAAGAAGAAGAAGCTCAGGAAGCCCAAGTGGGACGACGACATCGACATCACGGACGTCGTGGGCGACTACGAGGACAACGCGCCGGCCTTTACGCTCAGCGACATGGAAGACGAGGGCCAGGACGGGGAGGCCGCGGGGTCGGACGAGGACGAGGACTCGCGCCCCGCCAAGAAGCGCAAGACGAAGGACCACAAGCGCGAGCGCGAGGCCGCGAAGCGCCAGTCCAAGAAGACGCGCCAGGCCCTCGACGCCATGGTCTCCACCAACGTCGAGCTCGAGACCCACTCGGCCCTCCCGTCCTCATCCAAGGACGCGGGCGGTGACGGCGACGACGGCGCGGCCCCGATGTTCCGCTGGCGCGAGACGTCGCCGCGCGCGTTCGGGCTCTCGAACCGCGACATACTCCTCGCGCCGTCGGACGCGGCGCTGAACCAGTTCGCGGGGCTGAAGAAGTACGCGTCGTGGCGCGACGCGGAGTCGAAGCGGAAGGACAAGAAGAGGCTGGGCAAGAAGGCGCGGCTGAGGAAGTGGAGGAGGGAGACGTTCGGGAGGGAGTTCGAGGACGGGCCGCCCGGGTTTGAGGATGGCAAGGGGGCCGAGGTTGACGTGGACGATGTGGAGATTGGGAGTAAGGAGAAGAAGAAGAAGAAGAGGAAGAGGGGCCATAGGAAGGCCGAGGCTGGGGAGGCGTGAGGGGGTTGTTTGGGATGCCAGGCTAGAAGCCCCGGAATATGTAATTGATATCACGGTTTGCGCCATTCTTGAAAGGAAGCCTAGGTTTGTTGGACGCTACATCATCCGTCTCAATGCGGTCTCCGGTAGGTGATGCCCAAGTATGGCTCGTATATTAAGTGTCCAACGAAAGGAGAATCGGTTTCGTTTCCTCCACGGGTCAGAGACTAACCCAGACGCCAAGGGCACACGCTGAATGGCAGAAAACACACGACGACAAGCGTAGACAAAATCGCTGATATATTCTGATACGCCTTTAAAGTTCCATAGATCGGCGAACACATCCTAGCCCAAGTTTAACCACAGACACCACCCCGTCCCATCCAGAAACACCCCCACCTTATCCCAACACCCGCATGCCGCTATATATACAAACACACCCGAATCTCGAAAACTTTGCGTGTCCCCCCCGGAAATCAACCCGCTCAGTGCCCGTGCCTAACCCCGTTCACCCCGTTGCCCCCAAACATGTTCCCCAGCCCGTCCATCCCGACGCCTAGGTCATGCCCCAGCTCGGGCGGCTCCATGTTGAACGGCATGAACCAGGCCGTGCTCGCCTCGGGCCCGAAGCCGCCTAGCGAGTCCAGCGGGTGCCTCCCGTACCCCATGCGCCCGGACATCCTCCTCTGGCCCTCCGCCGCCCGGCTGCGCGCCAGCCTCTCCCACTCCACCGAGTCCATGCCTCCCCCGTTCGGCACGCCCGGCTCCATGGAGTACGCCCCGAATACCATCTGGCGGTCGAGCGGCTGGATCATGTTGGCCATGGCCTGCTGCGAGAGGCCCATGGATAGGAGCTCGGGCGTGTACAGCTGCGGGTGGCCGTGGTGAGGTAGCTGGCCGAGGGCGATGGGGCTGATGGGCGAAAGCGCGTGGTAGCCCGACGTCTGAGAGTGCGGCATGCTGAGTGGGTTGAATCCCGCGGGCCCGCTCGTTTGGCCCAGGCCTGAGTAGCTCCTTTGGTGCGGCAGTGGCGCCTCCTCTGGTCCGTGCTCGAACTCGGCCATGAGCGGGTCTACCTGTTGCTGCTGTTGCTGCTGCTGCTGCTGCTGCTGCTGCTCCGGTGCCCCGCCGTTCTTCTTCAAGACCTTCCTCTTCGGCTGCGGGCCCGATCGCGACCCCTCGCCGCGGCCGTCAGACGACGGCGACAGCGTAGTGAAGTATTCCTCCACGGTATGCAGCTCCGGCTTCTGCTCCAGCACCGCCTCCTCGCCCTTCTCCCTGTTCTTCAGCGACACCGGATCGACAAAGTCCGACTGCGACACCCCGTGAGGGTACCTGTCGAACCAGTCGCCGTACTGGAAGATGGGCGAGGCCGTCGCCTTCTCCGTCGAGGTCGTGCCCTGGCGCGCCGAGTCCGCGTAGGCGCGGTACTGCTCGCGCAGGTTCTCCGACATCCAGTGGAACATGCCCCAGTACCGCTTCATCCGCGAGAGGAACTTGACGTTCGTTGCCAGGTTGCGCTTCGACGAGACCTCCATCGCCGGGTTGCCCGAGAAGATACCAAGGATGTGGATCGTGCTCGACGAGAAGGCGCAGTAGCCGACGAAGGGCGCCGTGACGAAATAGGACTCGGCATCCTTGAGGAGGTCGGAGATGCGGTCTGCGGCGGAGAAGGTGCGGGTGCCGGCCTTGCTGACGAAGGGCTTGGGCACCTCCTGATTCGACGGGCCGGAGGGAGAGGAGACGGCGACGCGGTTGAGGAAGAGAATGTTCTGGTGGATGGTTATGTGGAGGAAGAGGAACTGGTTCGCCATGTTCTCCGTGTTGTGCAGCTGCAGGTTTTCAGGCGAGTACCTCAGCGACTCCGGAAGGCTCTCAAGGAGCTCATCGGCGTCCCTGATGAGCTTTGTGTATTCGGACTCGGCGCTCCAGAACGAATGGGAATCCATTTCCTTGCCACCCTGGTTCAAGTAGTTGATGATCCTCCCCCAAAGCGATATCGCCCGGACCATGTAGGCCGCGACCCCCATGTTCTTCTTTGCATCTGACAGCTGCCCGTCCTCGTCCGAGACCGGGTGCATGACGTCCCCCCGCAGGGTCTCCGTCTCCGCGGGCATGTCGAGCTGGAAATACTGCTCCTTCACCGGAAGCGGAATCCTGAGCGTTTCCTCCCTGATGAACATGGGACGGTCGGTCCCGGAAGAGTTGAGGCGATCCATCAAGAAGCACGCCCACATCGTCCTCCGCCGGATCTCGCGGTCGACGAAGCTCAGCTCGGACTTGCCGTCGAGTCTCAGCGGGTCGTACTCGAGGTCCTTGTGAAGCTGCAGCGCAAAGGCCATACGGATCGCCTGGCCACCGAGAGCCCAACTCCGTCCTCCGTGACAGGTGCCGAACTCGTGGAGACCCAGAATTAGTAGGCACGTGAGGATGGTGATGTTTGGCCATTCGTAGCGCTTGATGCAAATGTCTCTAGCGTGAGACGCCCACTCTTCGCCCCTGAGGAAGTTCGGCGCCGTGGTGAGCTTCGGGTGCGTAGAAAATCGAGCGGCGATGGCGCAGACAGAGAGCACGAGGACAGGAGGGAGGGTTCCGGCTCTGGTTGGACTATGTTAGCGTGTTCGCTACGGGAATCGGGTCCGATACTGGTGACATACCTGAGCTTCCTCATATAACTCGGTTTGTGGAGAATATGATAAGCTTGGCCGTATATGTTCTCGAAAAACACCTCGGCCAAGTGTTCTTGGATGTCTCTCGCGGGGAGCGCATCGAGACCCTCAACGAAAAGCTTGCTCTCCTCGTTCTCCTGGACCTGCAATGCGCTAGGCTTGCTGCTGCCATCGAGCTGCGTCTTCGACGGCGCCCTCGCCCAGCGATCAAGGTCGTGGCCGAACGCCTCGTCGGCACCTCGCTTCTTCGTCGCGGACTTCGACGCTGGTGTCGACCCCGGAATGGCGGGTTTCACAGCAGCTCTCTGTATTCCCATGGCCTCCTGCTCGGCCTTGGGCACAACCTTGATGATACGCTCCTCCATGCGCTTCAGCCGCTTGTCCAGCATGGCCATGTAATCGGTCCTCGGCGCCGCCTTGCGCGTGGTGACCTTGTATACGCAAGGTATCCGTGACCGCAGGCAGTGCTTACACGCGGGCTTCTCGCCCGAGCAGCGGATCTTCTTCCGGCGACAGGCAATGCAGGCCAGCGGCAGACGCTTGCGCTCCTTGCCAGCCTTGGTCTTCAGCTCGCTCCACGACGGCATGCTCTCGGACTTGTCGTCCTTGCCCCGGGACATGTCGCCGCTGCCCATCCTCCCGGTCGACGACAGCCCGAATTCGTCGGCGATCGAGTCTTCCAGCGAGTTCGCCTCGGGAGAGTTCCTGTCGTCCGGGCTGCCGGGGGACTCATTGCTGGGCTGGCGCTCCGCGGCGTCGCCGTGCGGGCCGCCGTAGGACGCGATGGGTGAGACATCCTGCATCGGGGGCTCCGGGTTTTCCGCGGTCGTGTGTGCGGAGGTACCTTGGTGAGGCGAAAATTGGTCGCCGTTGGGGTCGTCGAACTTGGGCTCCCCAAGCGACACCATGGCCGGGTCGTTGAGGTCCTGGTAGGAGAAGGAGAAGTCGCCGAACTGCGAGGCGTCCATCATGTTGTGGTCGGGCGACGTCGAGTCGAGCGCGGCATCGGGAGAATTGATCTTGAAGGGGTGGGCGGGTATGGCGGAGGGCGCGGAGGGCGAGAGGATGCTCTCCGAGTCGGCGGCGTCGTGGTGCGGCTCGAGGCCGACGGGGTCCAGCGGCCGCAGGTCGAGGTCGAGCTGTCCGGCGGGCGGCATGGTTCCGCAGGGCGAGACGGCGGGCTGCCGCAGTCTCCGAGAGGGCTTGTCCAGTCGTGCGACGGCGGGGGCGCGGAAGAGCTCGATTATCGCGTGCGGGATTTCGCGGTATCGTCGTCCTAGGGGGGGGAGGGCGGATATTCGGTTGGAAGACGAGGGGGAGAATTTCGAACGAGATGCCGGTTTACGACCGAATTGTCACGGTTTGGTTGGTTGGTGGCGGAGGCAATGGTGGGGAACGCAGGCGGCGGGCGCCCTTCACTCGCTGCAGCTGGCGGATCAGCACCGATGACGGAAGGCGTCGGCGGTGGGCATTCAGTCCTCCTCTCGAGTTTTGATGGCTTCCCTCGCGTTTCGGACTCGTTGGCTGTTCACCAGGCGGGAGGCGAGCGAGCGTGTGGGGAAGCTGCGGGCAAAGAGCGAAGAGAAGGGGAGAATTAGTGTACAAAGGGTGCTGGAGAGGAGGCGCTGGATGGAAGAAAGTTGGGGAAGTGGCACGGGGTCACGCTGACAAGGAAACAGGAAATTATTACTGTACGTAGCACTCCGTACGCGGGCCCCCGGAGTGGGAAAAGCGTGGGAAAAAAGCACAGGCAGGGGTGCGGGTGGCAGGCAGCTTGCAGTGGTGCGGTGCGGAGCAGTCGGGCGGATTATGGGGTTCGTGGCGCCTGTCTGGGGGGGAAACGCTGGAATAATACTGTGCAGGGGCTGCCATGCCCCCGGTGGGGAAAGCTTTTTAGGGTCTGGACCAGGGTTCGCCGCCTGCGGAGGATTACGGAGGCGGCGGCCGGCGCTCGGAGGGCGAACCGCACACGAAATGCGTGCCTTTTGCAGGGATTTGCCTGCCAACGACGGGCGCATTGCACGTGTCGGACCACGTTCTGCGTGCATGTCTCCGAGCAGGTATGAGGCCCGCTGCTCAACCAGACACGCCCGGGCGGATGGCCGAGGATAAGAGACAATATCCAAGGCAAATCGGGCAGAGAAGTCGCTGAGGGCCGCCGCGCTCGTTGTGGCACGGTGAGACGCAGATTCCAAGCTCGCCGATTGGCCGGCGAGAAACTGGGGAAAGACGGCGCACTGGAGGGGTGGATCCCAGCGCCCATTGCCCTCCCAATCAGGGCGTGGCGCTATCAGCAATGCCATCATCGGCGGAAATCACCGTGGGCGGACGCAAGGGTGGGTGACACTGCATACGGGCAGCATTGCATGGGTATTATGGATATATTAGAAAGACTTCCGGGCACGGGCGATTGAGGCGCCTTGCAGCGATGGCCTCGCCTGTGCCAGATGAGCGAGGGTATAATCCATGCTCGCCAAGGTATGGGGGTTGCCTCTTGCTTGGCTGCATCCCTTGGGTGTAGATCTAGTGCATACGAGTCAATAGCATCAGAGCACTAAATCGCTGGGCAGAAGAGACTTCGACAGGCAGACGCGGTGTTGGGATTATTTTACCTAGCAGCCCAAACATTTGGACGCACAGCACCTTCCATTCTCTTCCAGGCCGTGATGATAATTAGCGAGTACATACGAGGTATTGTACATACATAGGCTGGCAGGGATTCCCCTCCTAAAAATCCCATCGAGCACATGGCGGGAAAACCGCACAATCCCTCGCAGGTCCACAAGCAAGCAAGCCCGCACAGTGCAAGCTACGGGCCAATCCCCGCGCCCGCCCGCCTCCATCCACCCTGGCAGCGTCCACTGGTGCGTCCCCGCGGAGCTTCCCCCACACTGTGACTTTGCACACACCCTCAAACTCGCTCTCTCCACCCGCCATCCCCGCCCCATTGATCCAAATTGCAAGTGCTCGCCCGCATCGGAGCATAAACTTCCCCCCCGGCCACACTGTATCCACCCGGGCAGAAACAAGAGATTGGTATCCGAGTCCGGAATTGGGCTCGTCTTAGCTGTCCCTTTCTATAGCTGCTTCTCGAAGAATGGAAAGCCTCCAGCCGCCCAGTCGCCGTCCTCCGCTCGTTCCGCCCCCGTCGAGACTGCGAGAGGCTCGCGCACGGGTGGTTCGTCCCCACGCGGCTCACCGGTCCCCTGGATGAGCCCCTCGCAAAACGCACACCGGCCAGGAGACCTGTCGTCATGCCAGGCTGAGGATGAGACGGCGAGGGCAGCCCGTGGCGTCTGGCCCTCGCCTCAGGTGTCTCTCCCACCACGGTCGAACGCTGTCGCCAGGGTGTCCCTTGCGAGGGCGACGCTCCAGACGCGTTCCACAACCCCATATGCAGTCTCCCGCCCGGGGTGCGTCGCCTCGGAAAATATCCGCAGAGGGGGCAGACCTGACGATCCACGACGTCAAGGCCCCGGTATCGCCGTCCGCCGACTTTCCTAATCCAAAACCACCCACGTCGTGGCCGTTCCCCCCCACCCTTAGAAGAAGGTAAAAACAACCTTATATTAAGCAGCTCTTCACCCGCGTCCGGAAACAGAGAGAGAAAAGGGGACCGCCGCGTTCAGGGAGATCGTCATTCTGCCTCTGGTAGGGTTATAGCCGGGGGACGGGAACGCAACGTCGACCTGCCCTCGATATCACGTCCCCCCTTTCGCGCCAACAGCTTTAATGCAGACGCGGCCAAGCGGGAAATTAATAACCAAGGTCCTCTCTATAACAGCAGCCCCCGTCGTGTGCCGCCCCATCCGTTCTTCTCCTTGTCCATCTCGCCGTCTCGTGCGGCCTGGTTCCTGCCCTGTCGCTGTCAGGTCCCTATGCCGCCAAGCCGTCTTGGCCGCGAACCGGGAATTATTGCATGGGCCAGCCTGCAGCGAGCCGCCCACCAGAGCGAGGCCTTGCCGCTAACCGACGTTATCACTGTACTAATGTACCACCACGTTCTCCGTCGGTCGCCGTCGCGGGTGCTCGCGGACCGCATCTCCTGCGCATACAGAAGCGTGTCATAGCTATTAATACCGCGGAGGGTTTTGGGAGCTACGAGATATCTTGAGGTCCCTCCTTGGCCCACGATGACAAGACAGCAGCGAAGCTTATGGGGTTACATTTGCCCACCTCTGAGAACGCTGTCCGTGGTGTCGGGCTCGCTCCTTGTCCAGTCCAGTCCAGAAGCGTCATAGCGCGATATTCGCCACGCGTCGGGTCTGGGGACTCCGGTTGGGGGCGGGCCCTTCAAGGTCACGCGGTAATCAGGAGAATTGCGAAGGGTGGCGATGGTAAGCAGGTGCACTTTTCACGAATGGATCTTGGAGGTGTCCAATGGTCTGTCAGCCCAGAGCTTGGCATCTTGGTAGCTTCTTGCGCCGCGACAGACATCGGTTCCTTCTCGGTGCTCTGGGACAACGTCATGACAGACATCGGTTCTTTCTCCGTGCTCTGACACGACGTTGTGCCCGCATGCAATATCACAAACAAGCTTCGTCTCGCCGATCGGACCCCGTTGTGTCCGGGCCCTTTTTATCCTCTTCAACCCCAGAGACGAGCCTGTTAGTTCTCCAGGAATCCCACGGCGGCGACCCAATCACGGTGTTGCAACGGCCGTCCACGGGCGCCTTCCGGAGCCTAGAATTAGACTCCGGTCATTCTTCCCGCCTGTCTTCCAGTTCTCCCGTCTCTACTTGCCCTTGCAAATGGATATGGATATTAATCCAGAAAAGATGAGGAATAACACGTCCGTCTCGCGCTGGACATATAGCGCGTCGGAGATGGGGTCCCGCAAGGCCTATAATACGTGGCTGTTTCTTTGGACGGGGACGTGTCTTTTGGGGTCGCCCGGCCGGGCCTTGCTCCTGTGCGCCGAAGATCCCTGCCGCCCGTGTTGCGGTCCATCCGGCCTTTTCTCGGCTTCCTGCAGTCTCGAAGCGCTGAACCAACGGGTTGATCACCTCGATCGCCGCCGAATGCGGACAGAAGCGGGAGGTCCACGCCGGCGTCGAGCACTGGGCGAAGCCTGCGTATTCCGTGCTTTTGCGGGGACATGGAGGCATACCCCCATACCACCGGCGTGCAGCTCTCGGAGCGACCGGCAAGGTCGTGTAGTAGAAATTGGGGTATTCCTATGATGCTCACAAGGGGGTTATAGCAGCTGTGTATTTGACCATTAGCCACATGAAGAAGGGCATAAAAGGCCGCCTTCCACCGGAAGGCATTCATCCGCGCGAGCACTGGACGTGCTCCTCTCGGCCCCCGGCCGACACACAAACACCCGCATTGCTAAAAACAGCAGCTTCCCCTCACGAACGCGCTGGCGCTCGACGCCAACCAGGGGGCCAGTGCTCCGCATGAGCCATGCGCCGCAGAGCCCCCAACTTCGCCTGCTGACCCCCTCTCGGGCCGATGCAACGAGGGGAAGCCGTGACCACTCACATTTCGCCCGCAGGACTGCTCTCTGCGCCTGGTCTGAGTCTGTGAGACTCGACACCTGCCACAGCTGCGTGTCTCTTGAGGCGCGAGACAAACATGCAAGAGCGTGAGACAAGAATTAAGCTCAAGGCATGTCCAAGACAGCGACAGGGGGCCCCAAATGACACGCCCGTGACGCCCAGAAGCCTTGCAACGAGTTATTGTGAAGTCATATATTAAGCATCGTCCTCCGGGTATCCAGCGACAGCCATCTATACCATGCAGATGCAATGCCATTTCCCTAAACTCCTTCCCAAGAAACAGAACCCAAGACGAGAAAACCCCAACAAACACCACCTACAACTCCTTCACACCTTCCCATCAATGTACACCGGGATGCCGTACACGCACATCGCCGCGGCGGTCAGGTACTTGAACCGGCACGCCTCCCTCCCCCTCGCAACAGCCTCAACAAGCGAGCTGGCGCCCGTCTCCCCACCCCCCTTCTTGGCCTTGGCCTTCCCCTTCCCCTTCTTCTCCTCCTTGAACGTCCCCCTCCCGACAAGCCCCCACTCCTCAAACACCTCGCCCGCAAACCGATCCACCTCACGGTCGGTGACATCCCAGAGCGCCCCGACGACGGCGGGGCACCCGGCCAGCATGTAGTTCCACACCGTCCCGTAGCACTCGAACTCCCCGCCGCCCTCCAGGCTCGCGGAACTACATCCCATCAGCAGCGCCGCCGCGCGGCACTTGGGCATCCGCCGGAGCGTCTTGCCGCGTAGGTATTGCGCGCCGCTGCCGTGGCCGAAGTATAGCAGCACGTCCGACTCCGCCAGCGCGGACTCGAACTCGGGCTCCGTGGGGGCGCGGCTGACGATGGGGTTCCAGGACGAGCCCAGGTCGGAGAGGGGCTTCTCGAAGAGCGAGAGCGTGTTGGTGAGGTCCGAGGCCGGGTTCAGGATGTAGGTTCCAGATGCCCCCGAGACGTGGTGGCCCGGCCTGGATTGGTCCGCGTCCTCAGAGCCAGAGCGCTGCTCGAGGATCAAGCGCCGTAGGCAAGCCAGCGAGGGCACGCGCGAGACGGCGCGGCCCTCCATGCACGGGAGCGACTCCCACGGGAACGCATGCAGAGACTTATCCAGCACCAAAATGGTGTGCGCGTTCCCCTCCGTGCTTCCCTCCGACGCCGCAGCCTGGTGATATGCCGCAAGCGCATCCAGCGTGTCGACCACCATGGTGTCAAAGTCAATTTCATCATACGCATTCTGCTCGCCGCGGAACTGCAGGATGTCAACGACAAAGTACAGCAGATCCATCAGCGCCTCGTCAAAGTCGCCGTCCTCGGACGAGGGACTGCCGAGCCCAATGAAAAGCTCGAGGATGCGCGGGTCGAACGCCACCTTGGCCGTCTTCGTGGTGCGCTTCCCGCGGACCTTCCGCCGGGACGGCAAGTACTTGTCTAGGATGTTGTGGAACGACGTCTGGAATCTCGCGAGGAGGTTCGTGCGCCGCGGCTCCTGCGAGAAGACACCCCTGAAGCCGCCGAGCCACACCTCCTCAACGCCGCGGAGCAGCTCCCCGAACCGCCCGTCGAGCTCCTCGCGCGCTTTCCACCACGCCGCCTTGGCGCCCTTGGCCGCCATATCCCTCGCCGTGTGCGAGCTGTTGTTGGCCGCGGCGATGAGCTCGCGCAGCTCGTCGAGCCCGTGCTGGAAGTTGAAGATCTCGTTGTCGGCGTCGCGCGAGGTGGCGCGCTCGAGAGGGAGGCGGAGAACGAAGGGCGTGTGGCCCCCTTGCATCTTCGTAATGCAGAGATCCTCACGGTTGTCGCTGGGCGAGATGGAGATGACGGTCCAGGCGCTGGGGAGGATGTCGACATAATCGCGCTGGAAGCGGGAGATGTCGGATGTGGCGCCCAGGCTAGAGCGACGCGACTCAACTGAAGGCAGGGATGCCGGCCACTCGATCTTGGTAGAAGACTGGTTGACTTGAAGAGCCTTGCGCTCTCGCCGCCAGGTGATGTTCCTCGCCAGTTCGACGGAGCAGGAAGCATATCCAGGGTGGCTCAAGACGCTACACTTTGTCGACGTCGCTGAAAGGAAAATGACAGTGCTCTGAAGCAGAGACGAGATCCGGTGAACAAGCCCACCGTCGCCACGGAGCACGGCCGTCGAATTGGCCTCGAGCAGGTAGTTCTGCGCCTCAGTAAGGGCATCCACGAAGCGAGTGGCGTTCTTGGCCTTCGGGGGCTTGCGGCCGGGCGGAGAAGCAACTGGCGACACAGACCGCGCGCTATTATCCGGTGTCTTGCTTTGGGCCACGGCAGGGAACGAGATCGTAGAATCCTGTAGGGCGGAGAATACGGGGTCCGGAATCATGTCGTTCAGACTCTGCCCAACAAGGCAGATCGCGCGTATCATCTGCTCACGGTAGGCGTCGCCATTGTTCGTGGGACGGACGGCCACCTGCTCCAGAACATCCATAGCCGCCGTCCAGTCCTTCTGGTATGCGTGGCCAAGTGCTTTGCAGAGAAGGACTGAAGCCCGCATGAGCGATGCCCGCGGGTCGTCCGGAGGCGGCGTGGGCTTCGGCGCGGCAACGGTCTTTGTTCTCGTCGTCTTCTTCGGGGCGGGTTTCTTCGTGGCTGTCGCCCTTGTCCTGGTGGCGCGTGTCGTCTTCGGCTTCTCCGCAATGCTCAGCTTCTCCATGTCCTCGCCAATCCCCGAGACGCCGCTGTCGTCCGCCCCCTCAGCCGGCCCCTTGGCATGCTGCAGACTCGATTCCGCTAGCCGAAGCAGCTCTTTCTCTGACTCCATATCACCCATCATCCGGTACAGCTCGCTCAGCTGGCACGCCAGGGGCACCGAGTGAGGGCTGCTTGGGTTCCCAGTAACAAACACCCGCGCAGTCTTGATAAGGTCGGCACCCTTCTCTGGCTTCCCCCCTTTCACCCATACGGAGCCAACCCACGCCGAGCACTGGGCGATGTACAGAGACGACCCAGAACTCTGCGCAATCTTGAGGGCCCTCTCGGCATAGTGCAATGTCTCCTGGAACATGCCCATATGCGCGTAGAGGGCCGAGAGCCGGAGAACGGACCGGATAGCAGGGTACGTGATGGCCCAGAAGTTCGACCCGCGGACGACACGCACCGCCAAAGCCTGGGTCTCATCATTGCTGGGGCCCATGCTCATACTGAGGTCACTCGTGTCAGAATCCGCTGGGATTGTCGCACCGGCACTTCTTTCAAGTCTGGCCCAGTCCTCAAGCATTGCCCGCACGCTGTCCTTGGCGTACTGCAGCGCGGGCTGGCTCTCACCCTTTTCAAGGGCAATTGTGGAGTAGAGAAGGCCAGCCAAGGCTGTTGTCGACGAGGCCCTGGATTTGTGCCGGATGGGGTTGTCGACAAAGGCGGTCTTGGCCTCGGCAAGGCATAGTTCTCTATCACAAGTATTAGCAAGCACGATTGGTAGACTGAGCCGAGGGGATACTCACGCTTTGTCAAAGTTTCCGGCGGCAATGCACTGCTCTGCAACGGAAAGGTGGAACTCCGCCACGGACTCTCCTGATACATTGTCCGTCTGCGCAATCATCTCCCTCGTCACCCCCAGAACGGCTTCGGCCTTGTCAGCGTAGCCGAGGTTCGCGTAGTGGCTCGCCAGAAGGTTGCAGGTCGTGAGCACCTCGTCCAGCGCGGGCTCCTTCGTTTTCTTGGATAGATCCGCCAGCAGCTCCAGTGCTGTGACGAGCAAGGAGCTCTCGCCCTTCATGCTAGCCAAGTCCGCGATAGCTTTCAGGTGTGTTGTCAGGACAGCAGGATTATCAATACGGGTGAAGATGTCGTCGGCGGTCTGGGACTTCTCGGTAAACGTGCGCCAAAGGGAGAGGGATTGTTGCAGCTCCTGGTTATTGCACGACCAGTCTAGCATTGCGAGGAGTGACGTGGAGTAGGCCTTCAGGTGAGGGATATACCGATCCAAGCTTGCGTCTTCGCCGAGATCACCAGACGAAATAGACTGCATGGCCAGCCCAACCTGGCTTTGGATGGAAGCTGACTGGTCGGGGTGCGTCATGTTCATCGAGAACAGATGAAGAAGCGTCCTTAGCCTTCGGATTGGGTACTTCTCAAGGGAATAGATCCGAAGTAGAGACTCGACAAGTGGGTCTGTGAGCTTCAAGGGCTCGGGATTCTTCCCGGGGTCTCCAGAAGTGATGGTCTGGACCAGGTGCTCTAGAACAGCCGCTCGCTCAATCTCCGAGAGAAAGCACGTCCAGCTAGTCCACGACTTGTCAAGTTTGGCAATGGAGCAGAGTGTCCGCGAGAGCGCCTCGCTTCCGTCACTGTAGGACCAAGCCACCGCGGGTGGCTGCTCATCGAGGAGGCCCGCAACTTTTGATAGCACACCCTCCTCAACCATGCTGGTGCAGATAGACTGGAGCGCCTCCTTCGCCTGATCTGTCCTCTTGGATCTCGCGCAGGCGTCGGCGAAGCGCTCAAGCTTGGTCACGTACTGCCCCAACTCCTTCTCCTTAGTTGTCCGGTCGCGAACGGCATCCAGGGACCTCTTCAGGGCGCGGAGAGGCGTCGACTCGCTCGCTTCGCTCGAATCTTGTCGCGAGAGGGCATACTTCATGTAATACAGGTTGGAGATCTTGACGTAGTAAGTGTTCCCGTTACTGCCGCCAGCCGATGCCTTGACGTCGCCCATCCTCTCGAGGAGCTCCAGGCAGTCCTGCAGCACAGCGTCCACCTTGGACCACTCGACCTTGCTCGATGTCAGCCGGGACTTGGTGACGACAAGAGCGCCATCGAGCAGTTGGCTGAGCGTGCCCTGCACAGCTTGTCGTCTCGTCTCGAACCGGAGGAAATCCTTCGTGTTGCCGTCGCGCGTCGGGGGCTTGCCGAGCCATCTTATAGTGAAGCGAGGGTACTGAGTGACAAAGGTTTCGAGAAGTTCGGTGAGTTGCGACGAGAGCTTGGGGGAACTGAAACCGGACGTGTTCATTAGAACCCCAACAGCAGCCCTGCGAGCCAGCGAGAGGTCCACGAGTAGATCGTCCAGCTCCGACGTCTCGCCCCTGAACATCCCCTGCATGCCCTCAATAACTCCTCCAAGCAGCGACACAACCCTCCGCTCGTCAAGCTTGCATTTCAAGCAGGTAGCCAGAAGCTGCGCAGTGACCGAGATCCGACGCGCAGTCGAGTCCACCTCTGGATCCAGCATGCCATGGAGCTTCTCCACCCAGGTCTTAGCATCTTCACTGCGCTTAAGTGACAGTGCCGACGAGCCCAGGCTTTGATAGATGGCGGCAACGGGTGACTTGGATGTCTGAGACGGTGTGAGACCCTGACTCTCGATCGTCCCTTGCACCTGCAGGAATGACTCTTTGCAGAGATCGTGGGCGGAAGATGAGACGGGGTTTAGTCGGCGCCCGAAAGCAGCGAGGGATCGTGAAAGAGGGAGGAGGATATCCTTGTCGACGTCGCCCGAGTGACCAGCGACATTCCAGTGGTGGAGCCTCGTCCGAAGCGCGATGCACTGCAGTTCAAAGGCAGAAGTGGGAGACGGATGCAGCCGCGGCTCCACAGCCTCAGCGTCATTCTTGTTAGAACAGCCCGGGGTCAGTGAGAAGAGGATGGCAGATAACGACTCGATCTGGCGGGAGATCTTGGCGGCATCTTTTGGGTTTTCTCGGGCTGATTGAAGGAGGAGGTTCAGGGGTGAAGCTTTGTTCGCCTCCCGAAGAAAGGGGACAGAGCCTTCTACTTGTCCTGGCTTCTTCGCATGCGCCATGATTCGAAGGGCGTGGAGTTGTGTGGAGATAACTAGTTGTCGTGCGTTCGGCGGGATGGAACATTCCTTGAAATCGAGAAGGTCTGAGAGTACTCGGGGGGGCGCTGCCGCGTCGTTCATCTTCGCCTTGGTCGTCTTCTTCGTAGCCGCCGACCCCCTCTCCTCCAAGCGCTGTTTCAGGACGCGCAACTCCTTGAGCGCCTGTTCATGTAGACCGAGTGAAAGGAGCTTTCCAACAAAGGCAGATATGCCCATCTCCAACTCCACGCTCTTTTCCGAAGAGGCGGGCCCCTTGAGCGATCGGAGGCATGTGAATGCTACCCTGACGCTCTCGACCGTGGGAAGGCAGGCCGAACTCGCCGAGGCGGGACATCGCGCGGACTTGGTAGCAGATGGGGTATCTATCGTCGTGGCGGTTCGATTTAGCGTTCGGGGCTGCAAAGGCGACAGTGGTGCGGACAGGGATCTCCTCGGCGTGGCAGGTCCCGACCGCCTCGGTGTCGCCGCCGCCTCGATGTTCTTACTCGACACAGACTGCGCCGAAGCCTTCGCGGCTTCCGTCAGCGACTTGAACGCCGCGTTAATAACATGCGTCGCCAATATCTCTCTCTCCTTCGCGGATAATCCGCCGTCCGCCGCCTCCTTCGCGCCCGTCCGTGCGCTCGACTTGGCCGGCGCGCGTCTCGTCGTGGTCTTCTTCGTCGCGATACTCGTAGCTGATGCAGGGCCGGACTCTGGGATGAGGAGTTCGCGTAGGGTAACCGTTGTTGCCGATGTACAGGTCGTGGTCGATGAAACCGCCGCCTTCACGGCGTCGGCTTTGGTGGTGAGTGGTGTCATGAGGTGGTTGTATAGAGTCGTCTAAGCATATCGACACAGCGTCGAAATGGACATGCAAAATATGTGTCAACGGGGGCCAGACCAGAAAGAAAAAGAAGGCCAAACGCTGTTGTTGAACAAATTGGGGGAATCTATGGTCCTGCCTGCGGTTAGCTCCGTGCATTTGGCGCGGACCTGAAGAGCGGTGATAGGTGGGTCCTTTGCATGCAGGATAAATATCGGTTGTCGTCAGGGGCAACCACAGCTGTCGAGGTACGTACCCCTCCATCCCGAACATCGGAAAAAAGACAGCGGGAGGAGCCGAACTCTGATTCTTGCCATGTGCTCACCCCGTTTCCAACATCGCATTGCTCCGGATCGTCGACGCCAACAAGATGGATAGGATTGCGACAAGGAGGCTGCTGGCCCTCTCAGCCGCCACCCGAACTCGCGCGACCGCCCTTGCCCCGCGAGTATGCCAGATCCGGGCGAACAGCGCCGTCCACCACCCCACCGTCGCAGATACCGGCTTCTGGACTAGCCTCATCCCGAAGCCCTTCCGCCGCTCCAAGGACGGCAAGAAGAAGCCGAAGTCCAAGGAGTGGAACCCGGCGACGTTCTTCATCGTCATCTTCCTCCTCATCGGGTCCATGTCCATCAACACCATCGCCGTCAAGAACGACTACGAGACCTTCATGCGGAAGGCGGATGTGCGCATCGGACTGCTGCGCGAGGTGGTCGAGAAGTTGCAGCGGGGCGAGAAGGTGGACGTGGAGCAGGCATTGGGCACGGGGAACCCTGCGATGGAGGAGGGGTGGGAAGAGAGTAAGATACCCTCGGATGTCTAGGAGTGAGCGAGGCTCCGTGCTAACAACTCTCGTTCTATAGTGCTGCGGGAGATCGAGAAGGAAAACGCCATTCGCGACTCGCGGAAGCAGCAGAAGCAGAAGGCAAATGAGGAGTCTAATGCGAAAGCCAAAGCCACAGCGTCCGAGCCCGTTGCCAAATCCAGCGGGGCCAGCAGCTCATCATTCTACTGAGCTGCATGCAGATGTCCAAATGTATAATACATGTATAATCTATGATGCCATATTCTTGAACGCCGCCGAGCTCATGGGTTCGGATGTGCCCGTACTCCTGGAGCCCCGCCCTGCGGAGTGCTGTTTGAGCTGATCCACGACGTCGGGGAGTATCGTGTCTGTGGGAAACTCTACTCTCACCCCCTGCGTTCCAGGTTGTTCGACGTCTATATCGGAGAAGAACTGTTCCTCTCCCCTTACCCCCCCTATATTCACCACTGCCATCGGCATTCCCCGCTCCTTCGCCCGCCTAGCCAGCATCCACGCTGAGCCAGTAGCCAGTGACGTGCCGAGGACGAGTATTCTCCCCGCCTTGTCGATGGCAGATTCGGCGGCCATCTTCACCCTCTGTGGAATGCTCTCACCGAACATGATGACAGCCGGCTTCAGGACACCAGCCGTACTCCCTGCCTTCCACGCGCCATCCCCATCCACGTCGATTGTTAGCCCCTGGTTGCGGAGTAACCTCGGTGACTCGGCCAGGCAATTGGGACACGGAGGGTATCTGAATGTGGTGTATGGGGCGCCTTCGAGGTCAACGTCGCCGTCCGGGTTCGTCTTGAGGCCCTTGGCGTGGGCTTTTCTCCCAGGGACATCTAGATTCAGGGCGCCAGACGCGAGTGCCTCATGGAGGAAATCGTCCCATGCAGGGTTCAGCCTCGCCAACTCGCTCTGGAATACATCCCGCGAGAATTCCTCCCGGCAGGTAGTGCAGACAGTGGAGCGCAGATACCCATGTAGCTCGACAGTTCTGAGGTCCGGATGAGCCCTGGAGTGGAAAGAGTCCACGTTCTGCGTGATGACGCTCCCCACCAGCCCCATCCTCGCGAGGTCTCTGACGGCAAAGTGGCCCGCATTGGGCGCGGCCTTGTGAAACGTCGACCACCCTAGGAAGCTCCTGGCCCAGTACCTCTGGCGCGACGGGTGGCTCGTCATAAACTCGTCATGGTAGATGGGGCGGTATGCCTTATTGACGCGGTAGGTCCCGTGGACGCCACGGTAGTCGGCCAGGCCGCTGGCAACAGAGAGGCCGGCGCCGGATAGGATTACCGTAGAGTCCGGGAGGCCATTGGGGGCGGGGGTAGTGAGGAAGCGGAGAAGGGCGCCGACGGCGGAGGGGAGGACCGTGGCAGACTTGGGGATGATGGTTGGTGGGGGGAGAGGGTCGCGGTATGGGATTCGCATTTGATGTAAGGCGGAGGGCAGTTTTAGAGGGATAGTTTGTTCTGTTTGTGCAGATGAAGAGTGCTAGAGTGCTATAATGACAATTCTAGATGAGATGACTGTAAGAGAATGGATGACGGTATGGGCAAGTGCTGCGAGAGAGGCAGGGTTGAGAGTGGGGCAGTTTGGTGGACGCTGCGTCGCCCGCGGTTGGGTATGTAATCGTGTTTACTTGACAAATTTAAAGAGTTTGTCCTTGGGGAATTTTCTGATATCAGCGTGTCGTCGTTGGGAGCTTGAGAGCGGAAGCCGGCGTCGGTGGATGCCGGAATTCGCATGTCGCCGCCGGGGGCATACCGTTTTCTGATTCGTCTGATTGCTCCAAATGCCGTCACGTGAAAGCATCACACCCGCACCCTGTGCCATTTCCGTCGCGGCCGGGTATGGTTCTAAAGCTGCGGATCTTGAGGGCCATATCCGGCTTTTGGTGTACTGTGTATTGTCTCTTGGTTCATTTCTACTTTCTAGTGGCGCAGGGGGTTCTTGTTGGGTAGGTCGGGTTCTCTACACTCGATGAAAAAGGAGTGGAAAGGGCAACGAGGGGAAAGTTCTATATCCCATCGTAACGTAGTAACCGGGTGTAGTCCACTTACACCAGATATTCTAATGTCCCGAGCGAGTAGCCTGAACTTGGTAACCGACAAACTGCTTTGTGTAAACGCTCCTGTATATATAAGTAAAGCTACTTTAAATCTTCGTTACAACATACGACTAAACAGCCAAATCTCTACGGTAGATAAACCAACCAGCAAACAAGAATTCGAAAAAGAAGTTATCGAAGCGAGAACCAGAAGCAACGAGCGTTGGCACTGCAAGGGATGACTGGATGACTATCCGTTCGCGAGGAGCATCCCTTCAGCCCTGATCGTCTGCCTATAGAGCGTATTAATCTGCTGCAGCTCCTCAATCGGGTACAGCGACTTATACCGCCTTCCCCACCCCGTACCTCTCGACCACGTACCGCCCTGGCGGTCTCAGCATCTCCAGGCGTGGGTGCCTCAAAAGCTGGCGGAAGAAGTCCGCGTCGTGGGTGGTGACCTGTGACCGCAGCAGGATGGTGTTGGCTTGACGGGCTGATTCGGGGTCAGCTGTTGGTTCCAGAAGTCGCCGTCATTCAATCTGACTCGCCCGTTTCGGCGCGCGGCTCCTAGGGTGGCACAGCTCAGCACCACACACGGGACACCGGGCGCTTGCTAGAGAACCCCAGCCGCTATTGGGTTGACCCCACCCCCACGCCTGTTTTCCCCCGGAGCAAGCCCGTACGAATGCCTCTATCTCATCCCACAACAATGTCCGGTTTCCACAGTCTATGTTTGCATGCTTTTAAAACATCGCAGAAGCTCCGAGCTTGTTTCACGCCTCCTTTTCGATACCCAAAATCGCAAGGCCTACCTACCGACCTACTTATCAAATAGAATGCCGGCCAACGCGATAAGCAGACCGTTCGTCGGGAATGCACGAAAGAAGAGCGTGGCCGAGAAGCTAGCTACCAGTCTCTACGACCTAGCCCGCCGCCTTGATGACCGGCCTACATGCCGCGCAACAAGAGGCCAGCCCGGCGCGACGCCTATCAGGATAGTCTGCATCTCTGACACGCATAACACCAAGCCCTCGGATCTCCCTATGGGGGACATCCTCGTGCATGCCGGCGACCTCTCGCAATTCGGCACCTTTGCGGAGATCCAGGCCCAATTATCGTGGCTCGCCTCCCAACCTCACCCGCACAAGATCGCGATTGCGGGCAACCACGACCTGCTGTTAGACGCCGCTTTCGTAGCGGGGCATCCCGATCGGGAGCTAGACCTGCCAGGGAAGGCCCGCGGTAATCTCGAGTGGGGAGATGTGCGATACTTGGAGCATGAGGCCATATATCTCATGGTGAGGGATAGGTCAGTCCGAATATTCGGCAGCCCTTGGACCCCTCGGTGCGGAAGCTGGGCGTTCCAGTACGAAGATGCCAGCGCACCGTGGGAAGGCTCAGTGCCGGACGATGCGGACGTGGTAATGGTACATGGTCCGCCAAAGGGTCACCTTGATGATGGGGGTAAAGGCTGCGAGATTCTGCTCAAGGAGTTGTGGAGAGCGAGGCCGAAGGTGGTAGTTTGCGGGCATATTCATGCAGGGAGAGGGGAGAAGTGGCTACAATTCGATGGGGTGGATAGATGGTATGAGAACGTAATACTTGGAAGGACATCGGCGTGGGCGTCCATAGGATATTTGGCGTTTTGGGTCTTTTGGGCGGTCGTTTCCAGGACATTCATGTTGGGATCTGGTCGACGGAGGGTGGGCGACGGAGGAGCGACGCAGCTTGTCAATGCGGCTGTGGTTGGAAACCGTAACGATCGTGAGAGGAATGCAATTGTTGCAGTGATATGATATAACTAGCGACACTCGACGCATTGGATGGACGATGGAGTGGCAGTAGAGAATCCATCTTCTTAAGCGCATTGAACAAGGACGGTTTGACAGCACTGAGACCTGGCTGTCGACGTCGTTGCCTCCCGTTTTAGGTGGAGAGCTCGCGGCAAATTAGCGATACGGAAGTTTGACAGAGGAAGCGGCCCACTTCCCCAAGGTGCCAGGGACAGGTTTTATGTTAGTCAGGGTGGTGAGGGATGCCGGGAAATGCACCCGCCGCCCAGCCGAAAACGGCATCCAGGGCATCCACGCAAAATTCGGCCGGGGTTTGCTCTTTGCATTGAACATTGAAAGCTCGGTTCACTTGGGCTTGTACCGGAACATGCTGCCCACCAGACAAACCCCACTGACTGACTCCAGCTCCAGCGCCGTTCTCTTTCATCCCTACGTAGTTCCACCTCCAAACCAAGCACACCTGAATCAAGCAGACGGCCGGATCCAAGGCCTGGACATCATTAACTTTCTCCCTCTCCTTCTGGCCCAGCTTGTCATAGCGAGGCACTGTACCAGTACCCCGGATCCCTCCGCCGGCCGGCCGACGCAACCTTTGCCGCAGTCCGACGCGATGAACAATAAGTGGGGTGGAGGGGCTCCAGTCGGGGCGGGTTGTGTTAGAAATCAAGCATCCACCCAGGCCCGCGACCTGCTTAGAATGCCGTCGTCCCCTAAACCGCATCAAGAATGCCACTAGACGCCGGTCCTGCCGAGAGGGGCAGCCGAGCCCATCTCCGCCTCTCGAGCCGTCTATCTGCCTCGGCGTCGAAATAGTAGCCTCACCGTGCCTCGCTCGTCCGCCGCGCTGCCACAACGACTACCCCGGTTCCGACTCCGGGCGTGCAATTGTTTGCAGGAAAGCTATCATTGGGCGCTGCCTGTTTGACGTGGCCGACACCGTCCTCCTTCACTGACTCGCTTTCTCTGACTGCCCTAATTCACTGGCTTGGGCCGGAGGCTTGCTTCTTTTCTGTTCACACACAGACTCACGGCGTGCTTTTCAATATAAAATTGAAAGTCTTTTTTGACGGGTGGTCTCCTGGTCTCCATCTGACCAAGAGCGCGGTCTTTCAGCATTTCCGCCAGCACAACTCGAAAACTCATCGTTTCCTCATCGCGGTCCCATTTTCAGTCCCTCCTCAGCATAAGACGCTTTTCTCTTGCAAGAACCAATCGAGTCAAAATGCCTGACCTCCCGGAACTGATGCGGGTCCATGACGACGATGGCTCCGTCCTCGCCAAGAAGTACGGCCCGGGCGTGACCAACTACTACTCTGGCGCGCCCCTCAACCGTCTCTCATTCCTCCGCGATGACTACGAATTCCTCTCGCGGGCCTTCTCGTCTCCGGACGCCCAGTTCGTCGCCTTGAACGACTTTGCGCCCCTGGTCCGCGACAAGACCACCATCAGGCCTATCCGCCTTGAGGACTTCGTGTCTGTCTCCGGTTCCGACCCTTTCAAGCGGCCGGAGAAGGACCTGGTGGCTGCGTATGACTCCAAGGTCACGACCCCTCTCATTGTCTTTCTTGGAATTCGGGAGGATGAGGTGTCCGAGTTCAAGGTCCGCGAGTTCCAGGGATGCCCGTGGTTCGCGGTGGACCTCACTCCGAAGGGACCGTACGCGGACGAAGCGCGGAAGGTGATCGAGAAGCTCACGAGTAGCGGGTGCACCTTCCTCAAGACCGCAAGGCAGAACACTCTAAGCTCCGAGTTCGGTAAGTGTCGGCACAATCTTAGTCTTGTTCTTTCGCTGACCAGGCATTGCAGCTTCTATATACGGACAGGCCAGGGGCATAGCCGACTGGAACATCCGCAACCAGTTCTGCGCCGGGTGCGGCTACCCCACGCTTTCTGTCCACGGCGGCTATAAGCGAGTCTGCCCCCCGACGGACCGCAACGGCACTGACACCCCTCACGCCCGCGGCGACTGCCCCTCGCGTGTCGGTATCTCCAACATCGCCTTCCCGCGGTCCGACCCCACCATGATCGCCGCTGTTGTCTCCGCCGACGGCAAGCGCGTGCTCCTGGGCCGCAACAAGAAGTGGCCCCCCGGCTTCTACAGCACCCTGGCCGGCTTCCTCGAGCCGGGCGAGAGCGTTGAGGACTGCGTGCGCCGCGAGGTCTGGGAGGAGAGCGGCGTCAAGGTCGGCCGCGTGGTGCTCCACTCCAGCCAGCCGTGGCCGTATCCCGCCAGTCTGATGCTCGGCGCCGTGGCGTGTGCGCTGCCCAACGGGGAGGGCATCCACCTGGGCCACGACCCGGAGCTGGAGGATGCGAAGTGGGTTACAGTTGACGAGGTGCGCAAGGCACTGAAGGTGCCGCGGCCGCCTGCCGACAGCGTGCCGGCCTCGAAGGACGGAACGGACGACGGGCCCTTCTACCTGCCGCCTCACACGGCCATTGCCCACCAGCTTCTGAGCGCTGTTGCAGACGGGTACGCCGGCTTTGCTGGTACCCAAGCGTCGCTTTGAAACGTGGTATCCGGATGATTTGCTTGCATTTACGAACCACAGTCGTGTGGTGGGTGGAAGGCTTTTTGGACGGGGAGCATTTGGAGCCCGGTAGAATCGCGTCGTCCGATAGACGGGATGTTTGCTATTTCATCAGGTTCTGGTGTTGGTAGATTGGTAGTAATGGTTTGCTTTTGCAAAATCGCGTGTCTCAAAATCTTGGACGTAGTGACGCCTCCCGTTCGTCGTAGGACATCCATCCGCTGCCGTTCGACTTCATCGTTTCTGGGCGCCGATCCACTTTCACACCTCGAGGGTACCTGAAAGGCACATGCTCAAGGCACGGGGAAAAACGGATAGCGTAGGTAGGATACTGCCGACTGCGGCTTCCTCGTGAAATCTATCGCCGGAGCGCCATAATCTTCTAGTTCCCAGTCGAGATTTTTAAGTCTACGATAGCACTCAGCTCGCCCTCCACATGCCACTGGAAAGTGTATTGGCATGCGGAAGCGACGGAGAATCCCATCAATACGATATCAAACAAGAACATGTCGAGAACACCCCACAGTCAAGAACCTGGTAGACCAGACGTCAATGACTGATTAGGAAGAGTGTTCACTTTACTCGAGGAGGCCGGGAACGGAGGAAAGCCCACTGATCTTTCAAAGAAAGGAACAACCCTCAGCAAGCCGTCAATGACGGAGCCCCCATAGGTAGAATTATCCCCGCCCACATTTGACGATGTAGACGAGGACAACCCAACTGATGATGAAGAAGAAAAAGAAAAAGCGGGAGGAAATCGTGGGATCGCGTCCGAGTTTTTATGGCTGAGGCCAGGTGGTGGGGCAGAATATTAATTACATAAGCGGAAGCGTTGTCGACAGAGCTCGGATGCACGGACCAGGGGCCAATGACGGGAACTTTTCGGCTGAACAGCATAGAACTTTTTCTGCCCGCTACTCTCCCTGACAGTTCGCGAGTCGAATACGCACAAGCTTCGGTCCATCGCATGCTCTAAACGGAGGGGAGTGGCGCTCTTCAGACAAGGAATTATCTCAAGTCGGACACAAGTGCCCAGCACCCAGACAACTCTCAGCTCTCGCCCAACATGTCGATCTGGGACACCTTCACGGGGCGCAAGTCGCAACCGCAGCAGCGCGACACCCTTCCGGCGGACCATCAGGCCGCGACACCGTCTCCCTACGCGTCGTCATCACCCTTCGACTCGCCCGAAGGCCAGGGCGTCGAGTCCTTCCTCAAGCCTTCCGCCTTCGCCGACCCCGCCTCTCTACACCCTCTCGCCGGCCTGGACAGCGGGACGCTGGAATACCTCTCGCTCGACGACACGGCGCTCTCGGAGGGCCACACCGTCGTCCCCACGCGCGGCTTCTTCGACGACCTCTGCTACGGCACGGGTGTCACGTATGTGTCGGCCCTGGGCGTCGGTGGTGCCTGGGGTGTGCAGGAGGGCCTGCGGAGGTCCGAGGGCCAGCCGCCCAAGCTGCGGCTCAACTCGGTGCTCAACGCCGTGACGCGGCGCGGGCCCTTCCTCGGCAACTCGTGCGCTGTGATTGCCATCGGATACAACTTCATCAACTCGTACATCGGGCACCTGCGCCGCAAGGAGGACGCGGCGAACGCGGTCCTTGCGGGTACGCTCAGCGGCATGGCGTTCCGCAGCACAAAGGGTGTCAAGCCCATGTTGGTGGCGGGTGGTGTCGTTGGTTCGGCGGCGGCCGGATGGGCGGTATGTTATGCCTCTTTTCGCCCCATTCCTGAGGGCCAGTATCACTTATTGGTATTTGATACTAACGTTCTTGACAGATCCTGAGGCGAGCTTTCGTTCCCGAGGAGCGCAAGGCCGCGGAGATGGCGATGTGAGCGACGGCGACACGATAGACTCGGTTTTTGTCACTTCCTCTCAGGGCCTACGGAAGAGGAAAGCGTGGACTTACTCCCCCGTCTCGAGAAGAGTCTGCTAGCGGGTACCCTACTTCTCAGACTCCGGCACTCTGGTGCTGCCCTGGTATCCACATACACCTTGCCGCTCCAGCCCGGATGATATGGCAACATCTCCTAATCTCTCCTCAAAATAATCATGTACAATAGCTGGCTGGGGTTTCTGTATCATCTTAGACCGCATAGGCAGTGGGCGTTGAAGGGTTTTGTTTGACGTGTCGGAATAGCTCCAGGATCCTGGAGGTTAGAAATTGCAAGAGCGCGATGTGCTGCTCCTTCCTGATGTCTTCGTTCGTGCCTCCTGCCACTATTGCTTCAGCCCCCTGCTCCTTCTCTGGCTGCCTGACTGATGTGTGCTATTTCAACGTTGCCTTTGTGAAGTTCCACACTTTGGCTGCCTTCAACCCTCTCCATGATAGTTTCTGCCTGCTTCCAGAACACCTCTGCCTGAGCCCTTCTGGTCCTTTTAATCAAAGAAGCAGTGAGTGATCCTTGATCCTGTCACATGTCATTCTCGTCCACTAACTTGATATCGGGGGGACTAGGGCGGGTTGCCTCCGGACTGGGAACATGCGATGCTACACACGGCCGCACCTGATCCTCCTAATACAGGGCGCTGACAGTTCTGATGCCCGACCAACAGGCCCAAGACGAGGGGGGTTGCGTTCCCTCCCGGCACCCACCCCTAGCCCACTGCCAGCACTATCCAACGCTGATTCCTTCCGGCGTATGTTTGACAGATGGGTTCTTGACCGCATTGGGCTGCATAGCTGCCGGGCCAGACCAGGAGGTAATGTCGTTGTCTTGACCGCTGGGGAACTCACATCTCAGCAAGTCGCCCAATACGAGGATGGCGCTATCGGAATGTTGAAAACCGACTGCCTTGGCCAGCGTCACTTCTTCTCTTTTGATTCCATCCACAGTTTCGACTCTCTCTGTGAGAACATCACAATCGGGAAGGATGTGAAGTTGTGGCTGGTGAAGGAACACCACGCCATGAAGGATGAGTTGGAAAAGTGGTGGGAGTCGCAGGAGAACAGTCAGTCTGCCTTGAAGATTCAGGCTGACCTCTTGCGCTCGTTCATCGCGCTTCGGGACCGTACTAAACAAGATGATACCGCTGCGGCGACGTCACAGCAGATCCTTAGGAAGCCGTCGGTGATGCTCGACACTGCCTGCCGCCGCATAGATCGGGCTATAAAACCCACGTTGTCTGGGAGTCCATCACTTCAAGAGCAACGCTCCGCCCGGATGAGGTCTTTACTGAATGAGAAGGTGCAATTTTGTAGCCTTGTCGAAATGGTAGGACCCAATCCGGACTCGCTGGAGCGAAGGTCAAAACTAACCTTTCATAGGCTTGGACGTTCCGAGGCCTCGAGATACTCTGGAACCCAATTTCGAAACCCCTCGTCTTCGAGTATGACGTGAAGATTGTTCGCATCATCCCTTCCCACGTCGACCCGACGGATCTGGCTCTGGAACGCAAGAGGGTGGTCATACCCAGGTGGAAGGTTGAGACGATCAGCGTGCCTTTCGACTGCGATTGGGAGAGGCTGAACAAACACCTCGACGCTCAGTTTCCGGTCGATGAAGACCTCTGCAGGAACTTGGAGAACCAGGCCCGGGATTGCCTCCTGGACAACGCTGTCGAGGTCCCAAAGGCCCAACTAACGCCCCTGCTGCCCAAGCTCAAATCCTTACAGAAGGGTGCCCTTCGAAACGCACCCGAGTGGAACTATTCCATCATCACTAGCGCTGATGATGATGATGCGATCTTCTGCCATGTGTACGTGAAATGCGGGGACAACGCGGGTTATGCCAAAATGATGGACGTTGTAATGGCCCGCAGGCAGCTAGTCCTCGCTAGAGTGAGTCCTCTTCCGTTTTATCCCCTCCTTTCAACGATTTTGTTTGTAGATAATGTGACTTATTCTCACCCCTGCTGGCCTACCTGTGACACTTTCTAACGCGTGTGCTATAGGGTACTACGATTTCCTGCCTGCGACTGACGGCACGGATGGCTGGCGTCAACGACTGCATTCTGGAAATTCCCAACGAAGGTGCCGGCGGTGGTTCAGAGCTAGGATACGCTGGTGCCTCCAAAGCCGAAGACGAGAATGAGGCCAAGAGTGGTTGAGGATGATTGCGAGCGTGGAGGAAGTGATGGCTGCAATGGCGAAGGTCGAGGCACGTTACTACTCGGTTTGAGTGGTGGGAGTTAACTCCTGTAACGTCAACGTAGTTGCTGTTTTCGAAGCAGGAAATATTTGACCACGACATACGGTTTTTAATGCGAGTGGAAACCCGTAGACATATCTCTAAGCTTAAAGTGTCTGAGGTGGGTATCAATAGCCGATATGTGGAAAGATCATTTCCTCCTTCCTTCCTTCCTGCGTTGAGATGTCCTGTCTTCTTTCCGGCGGGAAACGTAACGACCATTGAAAGACCTGAATACATGTAAACCACCAAGAAGCCATTGACCCAACTCAACGCAGGCTTCTTCCACTTAGAAGAAAGATTGCATACTCCTCCACACACCCCACTTGCATGGCATCATTTCTTCAACCATCGTTCTACCCCACCACTCAAGGGCTTTCTCCTTATCACATCGACTCAGGCCCGAGGAGGTCTTTGACCATGGGATTCGTCGACTCCTGTCTCGCCTGCTGCGGGCTCAAGCCGAAGAGGAAGGGCTGGGTGTATGACGGCGGCGGGATCTACGTCACGGGGCAGCAGGTAAGCCAGCCCCCTTTGGGGGCATCTTTCTTCCTTGTATCCACTCTGTCTGTTTGTCCTTTTGTTTGGACGTCGTGAATTGGAAGAGAGCAGTGGGCCTGGGAGCAAGTCATTCTTCACCGGACATGAGGGTGTTATTGCAGTGGCAGAGGAGGACGCTATCACGGCATCACTGAGGACTAGGGCTATAAAATCACATCACATCCTCTGTGGCTGCCCTACTCTTCTTTCCCTTCTCTCCTCCCACTCAAAACACAAACAGCGACCCGAGAGAGCCATCAACAAGGAATTCTTGATCATGGCGCCGCCTCATCCACAGCAGTCAAACAGGGCTCCTGGACGCAGCCCCGTCCGCTTCGGAAAGCATGTGAGAATCGAGGAGGTCCCGGACGAGGAGGAGCCGAGGGGACGCTCGAACAACGCCTCCAACTCGCGGAACCAGCATCGAGGCGAGGTCAACTATGGCCGTCCTGCTGGAGAGGGACGTCGCATCTATGGACAGCAGTCGAAGCAGCAGGAAGCCCCGCGTGGTCACGGAACCAAGGAACACCGCTCGTCCCAAGACCAGAAAAAGGAGCGACAGTCCCAGGCCGACATCAGCACCAAGGCAGACGCCGAGTCCGAGATCCACGAGCAGTTTGATGCTCCCGGAGTAGGAGCGACCCCGCAGAACCCCGGTGTGTTCCTGCACACTTCGTCGAACCCCGCCATGGCTCTCGGGTACACCCAGAGCTATTCGTTCCTTCCCAACCAGGTAGTTTCCACCCAAGCCGGCGCTCAAGCTGCCACAAACAACTTGACCGCCGTGAACCAGTCCGCAGTTGGAAACACTTACCAACCTCTGACTAGGATCCAAGCGCCGCTAAGAACCCTCCCCAGAGCACGACCTACGCCGGACCTCCCGCCATGGCCTATTACCGCACCACGAACAACCCGCAGGGCCTCCACTTCCAGCCGCCTGTGCCGGACACGACCTATGGCCCCATGACGCACATGTACGTGCCTCGCCACGACGGTGTTGCGCCCCAATTCGTGCCCGGCGGCCCAGCTCAGGTTTGTAACCCTTACTCCTCCGCCCAGTGGCCTGCCGCGGCGAATATTCACATGGCGACGCGTCCCACCACTGCACTGGTCCCGGTTCAGCACGCGAGCTTCGTGCCGAGCCATTCCTTTTATGCAAGTCGATTGCTCCTCGCCGCCCCGGTCTTTCTCCTGTTTTTGTTTCTATTTGGCGGGGGCTTCCTCGACGTGTTTGGATGGATCGCCCTGTTGTTTCTGCTTTGGCTGCTCGTCAGTGTTGCCAGTTTGTTGGGCCTTTGAGCCGTAGTCCGCGATTGCTAACGTGGAAGGATCCGTAGGTTCCTCTTCAGCCCCAGGTCGCGGTTGGCGCGAACCCTACCTTGACCGTTCACCATCAGGTACCGGCCACGACCATCCAGCCTCATGTCGCCGCACCGCCAGGCGTCTTCGTCGGCAACCATGTCATGCCGGGCTCATTCCCGGTCCAGCCGGCTCAGAACCCGGCCATGTACGCCGGCAACCCCGGCATGATTCCCGGTGTCCCTCACGTCCCTGGTGTCCCGGGCGTTCCCGGATCAGTCACGGCCCACCTGCCGCCCGATGTCACCGGCATCGGCAAGACCATAGCTGAGATGCAGGCCTACAATCAGGACATCGCCATGGCCAACCATGTCCTTGAGCCCGAGGACTTCCAGCCCGCCAGCAAGGATCCTTCCAAAATGTACTACTGCCGCGAGCTCGATGGCAACTGGACTCTCCGGTCGCGGTACTCCATTGACAAGATGGGTGAATGGCGCTGGTATCAGACCCCCGAGGGGGCCTTCTATGCCGTTCGCCTCCCCAACTAAAGGGTTGCCAATGTCAAGGGAGAGCAAGGCCCACGGCGCAGGTCAGTCCTATCCCTATTTCCCGCTACAAGCTTCATTCCCAGTCAGGGAATCCCTAACGCCATGAATTCATAACAGAGTATCAAGGACTGGCTGGGAAATGTTTTTGAGCCCAATTTGGGCACGCGGAGTTCTTTCTTTGTTTCGTTCCGTCGATGGCCACAGATTGGGGGCCGAGGCAAGGATTCGTACGGAAGGTGGACGACAAATGGCAACGCAGAGGCCTCATAACCTATGATGTAAATAGGCCATAGCGACTTCTGCCATATCACGGGCCGCTAAATAACGAGCTCGTTAGTTCTGAACGCGTCTTGCCGGTGATGAGAAGAGTACGTCTATTTAAGGTGTGCCGAGGTCAAACGCGGTGCGGGTTGTGTAGATAACCCCGATAAAACCGGATTATGCAGGCTTAATGCCTGAGATTATCACTGTCTGAACATTATACCAATATCGATATTACCCCGATATCTCGAGTACTCCACGGTCATTGGCTATGACGTGACCTCGGACCCTGACAAGCACCGCCGAATGTTGTCTCACCCCATGTTAAGCGCGGCGTTGCGGGCAAGGAACAACCCCATCTTGAGGCCTTGAACACCAAATCTCACTCCGAAACACACGCCGAATCCACACTTTCATACCACACACGGACTACTTTGGAACGATGCTCTTCCTCGGTCTCACAGGGTCCATAGCGACTGGCAAATCCACAGTCTCAAAGATTCTATCAGCTGCACCCTACTCCCTCCCCGTGATCGACGCCGATGTCCTCGCCCGCAAGGTGGTCGAGCCGGGAACGAAGGGGTATACCTCTATAGTGCGCCACTTCCTCCCCACGACCCCAGACCTGCTCGAGCCGCCTTCGGAGTCTGTACCGGAGAATGGGGTCAACGGCAAGGGGAGGCCGCTGAATAGGGCGGTGCTGGGGAGGCGGGTGTTTGGCGACAGCGAGGAGAGGAAGAAGGACAGGCAGGTACTGAACGGGATCGTCCACCCGGCCGTAAGGTGGGCGATGTACAGCGCCATCCTGAGCGCCTACGTGCGGGGCCACTGGGCCGTCGTGCTCGACGTACCCCTCCTCTTCGAGGCGGGCATGGACCGCCTCTGCGGCACCGTGGCCGTTGTGGGCGTCTCCGACCCCGAGATCCAGATGCGCCGCCTCCGGGAGCGCGACCCGCACCTCTCGGCCGAGGACGCGGAGAACCGCGTGCGCAGCCAGCAGGACGTGCGCCTCAAGGCGAAGCGGTGCGCCGCGCGCGGGCCCGGCCGGGGCATCGTGCTGCTCAACGACGGGACCAAGGAGGAGCTGAGGTTGAGCATCGCCAAGGCGCTGGGCGAGCTGGAGGCGGCGAACCCGCGGTGGTGGGCGTGGGTGCTGCTCGCGTGCCCGCCGCTGGCCATCGCGTGCGGGGCGTGGCGGTACTGGCAGAACGGGAAGATCAACGAGAGGTGGCGGGAGCAGGAGAAGGAGGTGGTTGCGAAGCTCTGATGGGCACGGCTTGGGAGGGAAGCCTGGTGATGGTGCTGTACGTTTTTGTCTGAGCATAGGAGGGGGCCTCTCGGGCGGCATGTCCAGCTCACAGATTAAGGTGATGGTTCTGGTATTCGGCGGCTGTACCTCGATTTTATTCCTGGTTCAACTGGAAACAATATCAATACTGAAATGTGCTATACACACAGCCCGACTACAATACTTTCCTACGTCGACTCGACACGTGCGGCTCCTGCTGTGGTATACTAGGTTGGTCCTCTAGGGAAGGTGCTTCCCGCCGTCTCCCCACCTTCCTCTTGACGCATCAGCCTCGTTGCATCATTCCTAAATCTGTTCCAGGCTGCCAACTTCGAGTCACAACCGGTCCTTTCGGAGGCCAGTAATGCCTGGCCATTCACCCCTCTCAGTGACATCCGCCGCTCATGAAGATTTGACGCAACCTTACTCCGATCTTCTTGGGCTCGCCTGCCACGCTTGACTCTTCCCAGTAATCATTTAAACAGCCTCGACCAGGATCTCACAACCTACATTGCGGTACATCAACAGACGCCATGGTACGAAAATCCGCCAGCGAAGGGTCCTCCCTCTTTTGCGAGTGGGCCGTCGGCTCGTCTATCAATGCCGCCATGCGCAAGATCGAGAAAGAGCGGCTCGAGAGAGAGAAACAAGAAGCACGGCGCAAACGGGACGTCATCAAGCTTGAGCTGACTACGGATGATGAGTCCGAGGTAGATTCTGTGCGCGTCACATATCCGCGCAGTAAAGCCAAGCGCAGCTCCAAAAAGGTCTCGAAGGCTTCGTCCAGGGCGAAGCAGGTGCGATTCGAGCAGGGATCGCTGAAGCCCGCCCTGAAGAAGAAGGAGTCTCGGAAACTTCCCACGTACGAATCCAGCGGGTCGGACGCATTTACGTCCGAGACGGAGTCGGGGACGGACACTACTAGGTCTGTAGATGCTAGCACTAGCGAGCCTTCAGATAGCGAGGGCGTCTCGACTGACACTAGTTCGTCTAGACGGCGCAAGTCTCACAAGTCCCGACGGTCCAAGGGCGAGAGCTCTGGGGATTCTGAATCCGTTTACGACAGCAACTGCTCTGATTGCGAGAGAGATGTCGTGGAGAAGGTCAAGGAGCGAAAGTCAAGACGCAAGTATGCGAGTGACCCCGAGTCCAGCACTGGGTCTGAGAGCGCGCGACGCTCGAAGAAGGACGAGAAGCGCAGGCGCCACGAGGAACGACACTCTGGATCTCACCAAGATCATCCGGTCAACGTCGATCCGGATTTGGATGCTCACCACCGCGGCGATAAGAAATCGCGTCTGGGGAAAGAGAGCAAGAGACGTCAATCGAAGGGCGACTCGCCAAAGGAAGAGGACCATACCTCATCCAGGAAGCTAAAGTCGGCTCTGTCGCCTAGACAAAAGGCGTACCCAGAGGCCATGCCCGGCCCTCACCCGCGACGGCCCAACCTCATTCGCCCCATCCGCGCCGAGGTCATGCAGGTTGAGCACACTGTCGAGGGACCCGAGGATCCACGGCCGAACGCCTTTGTCGACGAGCGCAATAACGTCGTGAGAGTTTACCATGGCCCGGCGTACGGAAATCCTCTCGGCAAGCTCTATCCTCGTCGAGACCCCTCAGTGCAGCCTCTACCCGTTGGGGTACCCCACCCCCTCGACAACCCGTATTATCATGGGTTTCGGAACTCCCAGCAGCATGACCACTCACACTCTCCGACTGGCCACATGGCCACCACTCTGGGCGATCCCTACTCGTCTATTCCAGCGCACGCTCCGATTCATTCTGGCCAGGGTCCGGAGCCACGCGGCGACGGGACGCAAGACCTAACCAGCGGTCTCTGGGGCATTGGCCCGGGCCCTTCCAACACCACGAGGGACAAGGCCTCTTCGTGGTCGAATAACGTCGGCCCTCCGCAGCCGAGCGCGAGCCTTAGGAATGCTAATCCGAGCTCTCGGTGGGGTTTCGGAAGCCCCAAGAAGGAGAGCAGGGAGGACGGTGGGGATGGGAGTGCCGGGGGCGGTTGGGGCGGTGCTGGGGACAATGGCGGAGACACTGGAAGTTGGGGCGCTGGGGATGGAGATAAAACCGACCAGTGGGCTGATGGTGGTGACCAAAACGAGGGAAATGCTGGTGATTCATGGGGCCAGGGCAATGATAATACTGCCGGAGGGGACAACGTCTGGGGCGCGACCGATCAGGGAGGTGGTGGCCAGGACTTTAACGAGAACACCGGAGATTTCGGGAACAACCAGAGCCAGCAGTGGGTCGGCCAGAATAACGATACGTCCTGGGACAACACTGGTGGTAACGCCGACAGCTGGGGAGGCGACAACACCAACCCCGGTGACACTTGGGGCGGCGCCAACGGCAACAACAACGACAACACTTGGGAGGGCGGCACCGACAATGCCTCCAACAACGTCGGGCCCCCCGGGAACCCCTCCGGCCAGCAGGACTTCTCGCCCTCCAAGCGCGTGCCGGGCGCGTGGGGAGGGCCTCCGCAGGAGCCGCTCCCGGACTGGGCGGACACGACGGCCGCGCAGAGCACTCGGAACCAACAGGCTAGCCACAGCTGGTAACTTGAGCCGGGGGGGGGGGGGGGGGGGGTGCGCGCCAACGGGCGTCGGAAGCTTCGTTTACGAGGTAGTTGAGTTTGGGTTGTTCCTCGAGGAGACGGGGAGGACGACGGGATATGGTTCGGGAGTTTGGAATCTTTGCTCATTATCTACCTTCGTTTCTGCGCCGCCGCATGGGAGGAAGATCTGGTTCCAAGGCACAGGGGAAGAAGGGTCTACTCATAGTACGCCACGATTTTCACGCAGTAATAAACCTATTCACACGCTTGAGGACGGAGAGATCATGTATACCGAAACCGAATGGAGATGATCAATTGCACTACAACCTACAGGGGACAGACACCCAAGATGGGCACACCCAACCTTTCCCTAAGACTAAACATACCATTCTCCATCTCCAATTTTGGATTCCTCGACATCCTCTCCTGCCAATGACAAATAAAGAGCGAACACGACAAGGGGAGAGACCGTTCATAGGCCTCTACTCGTCGTCGGAATCTTCCTCCTCCGACTCAGCCTCGGCGAGCCAGGTGAGGAACGGCTCGGCGGCCTTGCGGACCTTCTTCGAAGTGGCGACGTCGACGTACTTCTTGCTCGCCCTGGCGCCCCACTTGGTCACGACCTCCTCGCTGACGAGGTCGAAGTGGTAATAGAGCTGCAAGATCTTGACGAGCTGCGAGTAGAGCTCGGGCTTTTCCTTGCCGTTCATGCCGACAAAGCGCTCGGTGCCACCAAGGAGGGCCTTCTCGTGGCGCTCCGATGTGATGATGCTCTTGAGCATGGCGGCGCGCTTGGGGATCTGGGCGCAGATCTTATCGACGTCGAAGATGGTCTGGACGAGAACAAGGACAGTGCGATGCTTGCCCTCGATGCCGAGCTCCTTGGCCTTCTTGTAGATGCTGAGCGAGTCAACGCCGTCGGCGCCGCCGTTCTCGTCAGCCTGGTCCTGGATCCAGGTGCCCAGCTGGTCATAGACGCTGTTGCCACCACCCTCGCCCTCCTCATCTTCGTCCCCAAAGCTGACCTTCTGCTTGAACTCGCCGGGGAGCTGGGCCAGACGAGCCTTGACGGCGGCCTCGCTCATGTCGACGGCCCAGTCGTCTTCCTTGTTCTCCGCCTCTTCGGCGGCCTCGAAAGCTTCAGTCTTGACCTTCTGGAACTCGTCATCGCTGTCCTCGTCATCTTTGTCCTTGGCGCCGTTCGTGGCGGGCTCGTCCGAGATGTCATCGCCGCCGCTGCCGCTGCCCTCTTTACCGTTGCCGTTGCCATTGATCTGCTGCTGCTTCGCACGACGGGCCGCCTTGCGCTCGGCCTTGTCTTTCTTGCCCTTCTTAGGCTGGGTCTTCAGGATGAAGCCGCTGAGCTTCAGGCGGATATCGACATCGCTCCGCTGACCGCAGGCCTTGCAGTCGAGGAGGATGCGATCGTCCTTGACGACAACGTCGGTCTCCGGGTTCTTGCACTTCTTGCAGAGAACGAACTTGTTGATGAAGCCGTCGAGGTGGTCCTGAAGCTTGGGGGCGTCGTGGGAGCCGTTGATGATCCATCGATCGTCGCGGGGATCAATGTTGGTCTGAGCGCCAAGCTCGAAGCCGAAGTACTTGATCACGTACGACCCGGGGCGGGAGAGGGACTGAGCAACGCTGCTCAGGTTGACGACAACGGTTTTGATGCCGTTTCCCTTGCCCTCGATCTTGGTCTGGATCCTCTCCATCTTGTAGCGATAGAAGGCATCGCTGACATCGCGACGGACGTTGATGAGGGACATGATTGCGGTATTGACTTGGGGTGTTTCTCTGAAGTTGACCGAAAGGGATACTGGGTCTGCTCGTGGTTTTCGAGAAGTGTAGTCGTGCGGCGCAGATCGAATCAAATGAAGCGGCCAAGGAAGTTGGCGGAGAGGGTCACAAGTTACGGTGACGGCAAAGATGACATTAAGTTGGTGCGAGTAAGACGCAGGTCGAGGCAGACTCTTGTCGAGCGGAATGTCAAGAATCAACGAAAACTGTGGTGGTCATGGGGTAAGCCGAGGAGAGCTGTTTGCTGGTGGGCTGGCATGAACTCTGTCGACCGTCAGGTTAAGTTGGGGCTACTCGGGCGTAGGGATATGCGAAAGAGTCGCGGGTTCGGAGACTTGTGTCGAAAGACAGAGTATGCTTCGTGCTGATACATAAACTGCTGAGTCCCTGTATCTAACCGTGGAGGTCGGTTGCTGGAATGCCGCGGGTTCTCGACGGATGGAGTCGACGGCGTGGTGATTTTTTTCCAATGCGCGTTCAGTCGCTTGAAGACGGGAGCTGAGTGTCGGTGGCTGCGATAAGCGGGGCAACGGTCGCGAGTTGCTTTGATGGTTGTGTGCGAGAGGAGAAAGTCACAGAGCGGGCAAAAAGATGGAAGAATAAGTAGAGGTGGAAGTTGGGGTTCGATGGGGCCGGAACAGAGGGAAAGGCGAATAAGAATTTTTAAGCAGAAGGACCCCGCCATACGGAGCACGACCACGCTAAAACCGCGGGTAGAGTGACTTCCAGCATAGGTTGCCTCAGGCTCCATGCGGGCCGCTGACACGGGGCGGCGCAATCCCCAGGGCGGGAGAGTCGCCCTGGTGGCGCCCACTGCCTGCTGGCGTGGGGGCAACCCAGCGCCCAATCGAGGCAGCCGGACCACCTGTCGCGCGGGCCCGCACCCTGGTTCCAGATCGGTACACAGGCAAAAGTATGAGAACTTTCTTATCGCCTGACATGTGCCAGCCCTGACAATGAGAAATGCCTGGCTGAGGCGAACATCGGATCCCCGATTGCTTTAGGGCTTTCCGGAGGCCACACGACAGGCGCCGCCTGCAGCTGGGCGAGCCCAATTTTGTTCCCCACGAGATCGAGGGAGACGGAAGCGGCTGGAATGAAGGGCGAGGACGAGTCAAGAACGACAATAACCCCTCATTTTGGCGTTGTTGCCGGTTAGGCCGAGATAGGAAGGCCTTGTGACGGGGGTGCTCGCCGCCTGCCGCTTGCCAAAGACCCACTGGGGCCCAGGCCCTGTCTCCTGCCCCATGTCGCCGAGCTCCCGCAAGCCGCCACTGCGCCGTCTCATCGTCGCTTTCCTGTTTGAGTTGAGGCCGCGTGTAACTTCACAGTGGCAACGCTTTGGTGCCAGCGCAGCTTCGTCTTACAAATATGAATGCCAATTCCACTTTTGCCCGACTAGAAGCCAGTTATTGCCATGGTAACTCTGACTGCCAATGTCTACCGAGTACAGCCAGGGTATGTCTGGGGCCCTGAATCGCCATCACAGGTTCCAGTTACTCTTGTTTCAGCGTCTCAAACCTTAGCAGACACCGTTGCCCGGCCGGCCGGCTCGAAATGAGCTGGTCAGACATCTCCATGTCGGCCGTCGTCGTCGTTAAGTCCGGCGTAGTCCGAAACCGGGAATACACGTCTCTTAACAGCGTCTTCATCTCCGCTAGCGCTAGGCTACGCTCGCATCCCTTGTGTTAGCTTCAATACCTCCGGAACCGGCGGGGTTAAGACGCGATTGATAAACGTACTGCTTGCCTACGCATCCCCTTCCGCCGGCCGCAAACGCAAACTGCAGCTTCTTCCGCTCCGAGTCCCCCTCGGACTTAAGCCACCGCTCCGGCTCGAACAGCTCCGGCGCGGGGAACACGTCCCCGTTGAGCTTGTGGACCGAGTAGGCCTGGCAGCTGACGACAGTACCTCCGGGAATCCCGTACTCGTCGATGACCCGACCTCCGGCGGGCACATATCTCGGCAGAGACATGGGGATGGCGGGGAAGCATCTCAGGCCCTCCGAGACAACTGCCTCGAGGTAGGGGAGCTTGTCCAAGGGCTCATCCGCCCTCTCCGTCAATTCCGCCTGTAGCTTCTCTTGCACGCGGAAGGACCTGGGCTGGGAGAGCTCCCACATGAGGAAACAAAGAGCGTCACCCGTTGTGTCGATCCCCGCAGCCATGTGGTCCAGGCACTCGGCAGCGTAATCGATCTGGTCGAGCTCAGACTTCTCCAGCATGCGCTTCAACAGGGTGAACTCGGCGGGATCGGCTTTCCTGCTGGCGTCGAGGACGAACTCGTCGGCCAGGGGCGTCTCGCGCGGCTTGGCGAGGAAGTAGAGTACCCTAGAGATGATTTTATGGAAGGTAGGGCTGTAGAACGCGATGAGGCGGTCTAGCACGTCAGCTCTCGGTCCATGGAAGCGAGCCAGCCTTGAGGGAACACGCACTCTGTAGGCTATCATCTGACGCAACTTGGTGCATCATCTCCTCGTCGCCCTCGTTTTCGAGACAGTCGGTACCATAGGGGTGGAATAAGTGATGGGTCACGCAATCACACGCGTACGAGTGTAGAGCTAAATCGTCAGCTGCCCAGGATCGGTCGACAGGGGGTGTGAGTCCCTCAAGACGTACGTTTCTATGATACGTAGGTTAGCGTTGGCTTAACTAGACTCACTATAGAAGAATAGAGGACTCACAAATATATCCAAGCTTCCTCCAGCGGAGTTCTCACACCTGGTGATGAACCTGGCCGCACGTTCCCGAATCCCGGACATCGATGCGGGCCGCATGACGTTACTATTCGCGTACCGGTCCGCGATGATCCTCCTGCGTTTCGCGTGCTACTCCAATGTCAATTTCTGTTGCGCCAAGCGGAACTGGGTCCATCACCACTCACATCACCTTTGTTTAGGGTAGTGAACATTGTCCTGCCGTCTCGGTCAGATGGGGCGCCCCGGTACGTTGCCCGGATAACCTACCTCCTGCCATAGACCTTGAACAGGTCGTAGAACTCAGTCTTGTCGTAACCGCTCCCGCCCGAGCAGTATATCTCCTTGACGGCCGCCGGCGAGGTAAACGAGACCTCGTTCGGCGCCACCCGCACCACGGGCCCGTATCGCACATGGAGATCGTGGATGTACTCCCTCCGATTTGCCTTGAGCTCGTGCCATTTTAGTAGGAGCGAGGTTAATATGGAGAGCTTCGGACCAGGAAGCTTCGCCAAGGGGGATGTAAGGCGGTGTGCGAGGTGACCGGCTGCCAGCAGCCCCGCGGCAGCGTGGAGGACGTAAGGCGAGAGCAGGGCCATGGCAAGCTTCTGTCCCTTGACGGCTATACGGCTTAGCTTTTCGTAAGTGTATATCGTCAACCGCAGTTGGCGGTGGGAAGATCGTGTCTCAGTAGCTTAGGCGGTGCCCGGTCCGAGGTGGAGGAAGAGGGGGCTTTGCGCTATAGATTCCGATAAGACGGCCTCACACGGCCCTCGGCGCCAACCGATCACCAACACGGAAAGGGGCCGGCGATTACTATTCGTATTAACTCGATCCGGACGTTCCACCAGGACTGGCTGACCGGCAGGTCGTTTTACAGGGCTCTGGATTGGCCGTTTGGCGGGGGCGGGGTCGTTGACAGTGGGGCGAGCCAGCGGGGTCCACTGACGTAATGTGCTAATGGACCTTGGCGAACCTGCAAAAGGATACCAGCGGCCGGCCAAACTTGAGGCTCTTGCGGATTGGAGTGTTGCTGTAGAATCTATGGCAGAAGAGAGAAGACATGAGATGAGTCAGGAATAAATTAAGAGAGATCTCAGTACCCATCTCACTATATGCCGCCCAGGAACTCGGTCACCGTAGCCGCCAACCACTTTCTCGACTCCTCCGCATCAACTGTGTGGTTCGCCGCGGGAATCGTCCCCGAGAGCGCGCTCATGCGTGAGTTGGCCTTCCGCCAGTTCTCAATGACGGCCTTCTTGTCGATGTGAGACGGGACATACTCGTCCTCGTCTGAGTGCAACATCAGGAACGGCTTGTCGAAGCGGCTCCACACCTTTGAGACGACGTCCTGGTCGAGATCGGACGAGAAGTAATCGTCGTCACCGCTGAAGGGTGAGCTGTCAGCTTCAAGGCCCCTTTTACAACCCACCTGCCCGGGCTATCTCCAGTGAAGGTGAGGAGTGAAAGTACTTACCCCTTTGTCGCGAGAGAGAGGAAGCGCGACGCGGAGATCGGCGTAGGGGACAGGGCATCGGGAACCAAGACCTCAGGCATGCAGTCTCCCCCGTTCCCCTCCGCCACCATGGCCTTGGTGTGCTCAATGGCCTGCTGGAACTTGTAGTCGGTGGTCTCTGCCTGGAGCGCCTGACGGTCTGACGCCGGGCCTTGGAGGATGAAGCCCTCCACCGGCTCGCTCTTGTTCTTCCCGTAGTTCACGTACTCCATGATATCCTAGTCCCAGGTTGAGCGTGTGCTACGGCGAAGAAGGTGAAGGGGGGTACATACATTGCTTCCGGTTGAATGACCGAGAAGAACGATCTTCTCCTTTTCGATGCGGCGGAGGTACTTCACGAGGGCGGATATGTGCGCCACGTCCTCGGTGAGAGTCGACGTTCCGAAGCCTATGAAGGAGCTCTTCAGTCGGATCTGGAACACCGAGTAGCCGGGGCCACCGTTGGCAGAGTCCAACCGAGTGGCCAGGTCGTGGAAGTAGGGGACGGTGTGCGGGCCGTCGCCGAGGCCGCCGATGGCGAGGATCACATTGGGCGAGTCGAGGGTGCCGCTCTCGTAGGCGGTGGAGTGGCGGGTTGGAGAGTCGTAGTAGTGGACTCTTGTGAGGAAGGGAGCCGGGTGAGAAGGCATGGTTAAATGTTTCAATGGCACGGAACGTACGATCTACTGAGAAGGGAGAATAAAAGAGATGAGGAAGGTCGGGAAGGGAGTGAACTGGTGGTGATGACAAGTTCAGGCATGCTTACACAATGTCCCGCACCTTGGGCGTTTGCTTAGTGGGGTTGTAACTGCCCCTCGGTTCAGTGTCCACCGCCCAAAACTCCACTGTATTTTGTGACCTGATACATGTAGGGAACAGATGCTCCTTTACGCTAGATATAATGTCTTGAATGTGCTGGGCATGGATTTGTGCAGCCTAATCCAAGAAACCAGCAAGCCACTTAACCTTGTTCTTGTTCTTCCAAGGTAGAGCTGCCCAGACAAGCTTTCTTCCCGTTTTGGTTCAGGCAGCTTCTTACACAGAGCTTTGGGCCCACTTTTCCTCTCACCTCACAAAGGCAGCGAATTCAACGCGCCTTTGTCATCACTCACTTCACCATACATCTCATCCACGAAAGCCCACAACAACGCGTCCAGCGATCTACGTCTATATCGAACCTCGTTATGACTGCCGAGTAATTCCGGGATAATTCCCGAGTCTCGTCGACCATGGCAAGCAGCACCTCCAGCCCGGCCAGGTCCGAGCTCTTCCAAAAGGTCCGTCGTCACCCTCCGTCGCCAACCCTCATCTCACCCGTTGTTCTCGAGACTAACGTACCCAGCTGAAACCATGCTGCGTTCCCATAAGCAGGCTCGCACTCGACCCTCCGACGGGCGCCGCGGCTTTCAAGAAGCTTTCAGACCTCCTCGATGAGCTCCTCGACATCCTGGACTCCCCGGCTGCCGCCGCGCTAGACGGCAAGATGGCGGACTACGTCTTCTTCCCTCTCTCCTACATCTTTCGCAGCCAGGACAAGTATCCTCCACTTGTCCATGAGTGCTCCATCAAATGCCTTGCCATTCTCATCCAGCGTGGCTGGGGCGCGCAGGGGATCGCGCCGCTCGTTAGCCAGCTGCTCCTACTACTCAGCTTCATCATCGGTGGTGTGCCGACGTCGACGGCGAAGCATGGCGTCTCGGAAGAGACAACTCTGGAGGCTCTCAAGGCGCTGGTGGCGCTTTTCAGCGTCTCCGCGTCTTCTCCGCAGGCGGCTTCGGCGCTCATGGACCCGGAGACCATGCCGCATTTGGGACACGCGGTCACTGTCGTCTTAGACTCGAGCATAAATGCCACGTCGGCTGAGATCCAGTTGGAGGCACTGGCGGCTCTCGAGAGCATATTCACTACCGTTAGCGACCATGAGGCGCAGGCGAACTTCTTGCCCGGGACCGTGTCGTCTCTGACGAAGCTACTCTCCGTCCCGGGGAAGCAAAAGACGCGGGTCTTGGTGTCGGCGATATCAAGACTACGATTTGTCCTTACACGGGTCTTGGGAGACCTGCCCATGGGGCTCATACTAGCCAAGGCGGAAAAGAGTGACGAGGAAACCCCGGCGGACAAGCCTTTGACGCCTGCATGGCTCAAGGCGACGGCCGGGCAGATTAGAATTGCCCTGGGAACAGTCTTGAAGCTGCGGGACATGGATTCTGAGGCCGTCCAAGATGCACTCGAAGGCCTTTGCGTCACCCTCCTGGATGAATGCCACTCGTCGCTCTCAAACTGCGCCGACATCCTCGTTCAGACTACGGTGGTGCTCCTCTCTGAGGAGCGGCGGAAATCAATACGGGACACGTCCATCGAGGACCTGGCCCGGATATATCCTGAGCTTGCTAGCCACGTAAAGTCGGCGGTCTACGACTGGACGACAAGCCTCGCGCGGATCATGCAGTCTAGCGATGAGGCGAACAAGAAGCGCGCCATCCGCCGCCTTGTCAATGGGCTATCTCTGATATCGTCGCTGGACATCCAGTCCAGTACGCTTGATGACCACCTTACGGCCTCCCTCCGGGACGCTGTTTCTCAGCTCATCACGGACCACCAGAAGGCGCCCAAAGTGCAAGACGAGGTCACTGTGGAGGAGGTCGCGACAGAGACGAGCCTTATCTCGGGGAACTCGCGGGTTTCGGCTTATAAACCGATATTATTGGAACAAGAAAGCCAGAGGCAGACGCGAGAATACATGCTTAAGTTGGTTCAAGGAGTGGGCTCGTCGGCCCAGCGCGCCAGAATGGCGAGGTCGCTGCTCGAGTACGGCAGGGAGCCCACGGGCCCGAGCCATCTTGCGTCCTATTGGCTATCGTTCAAGCTGCTCCAGTTCACCCTGACGCAGTCCGACGAACTCGACAAGTACCTCGAGCTTTCCTTGGCCGATAACAGTTCAAATCCCTTTGACGACCCGGAAGAGATATTCCAGGACCTTTACTCCTTTTCAGTCTTCACGCTCGACCCGAACACGGAGCTCACCGAAATAAACTGGCGGTTCGAGGCCGTTGCGCTCGAAGTGATTGGCTTCGCCGCAGAGCGGAGTGGAGAGGCCTTCCGGCCTGAGCTCATCGACGTCCTCTTCCCCATATGCACCCTCCTCGGAGCCGATCATCCGCAGCTGCGGCACCATGCCATGATCACTCTCAACAGCCTGGCGAAGACTTGCGGATATGGGACCGTGTCCGAGCTAATCATCGGGAACGCGGACTACATGGTCAACTCTGTGTCCCTGTTACTAAACTCCTTGAGCATCTCCCCGGCGGCCACAAAGGTGCTGGTGATGATGATACGCCTCAGCGGTCCGCGAATCGTGCCGTACTTGGACGACGTCACTGCGGCCATATTCTCAGCGCTGGATAGTTACCATGGATATCCCGCGTTTGTTGATGCCCTATTCAGCGCGCTGAAAGAGGTCGTCGAGCAAGGAGTTCAATCCACCACTCTTCTACTCGAGGGGCGGGATGGAGCAAAGATTGATCATCGCAAAAGGCCTGCGCCAAAAGTCACGATGGACGACGTGGTCAAGGAGATTCAAGAGAGAGAAAAGAGGAGGCGGGAACAGGACGAGGAAGACGAGAGGATTGACGCGCAATCTGCCTCTAGACACCCGCAAGTGCCCTGGAAAACATTAAGCAAGGGGAGCAGCCGGATTACTGAACTAGAAGGCGAGGATGATACCCAAGAGGGACAAGTGGAAGAGGCCTCAGAGGATGAAGCTGCCGAAGCCCAAGAAGACCCCGAAGACGAGAAGCCGAAACCAACGCCAACTTACACCCTCCTCAACAACATCGCAAACTTGACCCAGCACTACCTCACCTCCCCGACGCCCACTCTCCGCAAGAAGCTCCTCGACCTCCTCCGCACCGTGGCCCCCGCCCTTGCCTCCGACCCGGATGCCTTCCTCCCGCTCCTCAACGACTTGTGGCCCGTCCTCATCGTGCGCTTGTACGACGCGGAGCCGTTCATTACCGTCGCGGCGTGCGAGGCGCTCGGGGCGCTGTGCTGCTCTGCGGGTGACTTCCTCGCGTCGAGGTTCAAGACGGAGTGGTGGGATGGGATGGGGAAGTGGTGCCGGAGGGTGAAAGAGGAGGCGGAGAGGAGTAGGGGGAAGAGGGATGTTGCTCCGGCGGGGGGTTCATCGGAGATCGTGATCCCTATCCGCGGGGGGAAGACACTTGCGCCTAAGTCGGACGCTATTTCGTCTGGTGGGCTAGGCAAGTTTGCGCAGGCAGTGAAGATGTGGGACGCCGTCGTGGACATGCTCGTCGCGGTGGTATCGTACGTGAGGATCGAAGACGAGATGTTCGACGAGGTGATGGATGTGTTGGAGGATCTAATACTCGCGAGGGAGGACGTGAGGGAAGCGCTGGAGGTGGTTAATGCGGATGCTGTGTGGCTGAAGTTGTACGAGAGGGGCGAGGTGGAGTGGAGGGCTACGCCGGTGGTGGATGGGTTTGAGTTCGTTGAGATGGACAAGGGAAAGGGCCAGGGTGAAGTTGAGGCATCGGTGTACTAACCGCCTGGCCTTGGTATTGTACTGTTATCGAGATAGTGTATATAAGAAGATGCACTGGAGTATAGAGTGGCCGTGGCCCATCGAGGGCGTTCTAGCGGCCCTCTCTGGCGGTGAATTAACAACTACAAGGCTGTTTGCATTGACTCGAGAGCGAGCCACCGTCCCCAAGATAGGTTGGACGCACAACAATAGGCATGGAGGACAAAGTTGTCGTCGTCCTTCTCTCACTGATCGTCTGTGATCCACCTGGGCGAGCTTGGAAAAAAAAGATGACTAAGCAGACGTCACCAAAGAAAGTCCCACCCGGATGCGACGCCGCCGAAGACAAGTCGCAATCGCCAACGCCACCACGACAACCGAACCCGGCCGAATCTTGGGAAAAGATAAAAAAAATTAACGATCCGCGACTATGGGTCTAGTAGACTACGCCTCGGACTCGGACTCGGACGCCGCCGCGCCCCAGCCGGAACCGAAGCCAACGCCCGCGCCCAAGGCGGCCGACGCGGGCAAGAAGAAGCCCTTCCGGAAGCTGATAGACCGGTCGGATCCCAAGAAGATACGGGTGGACCTCTCGGATGTAGCTCCCGAGGCGCCAAGGGAGCCGCCGGCGAAGAGGGCGCGGACGGGCGGCGGGGCCTTCAGCGGGTTCAACGCCATGCTGCCGGCGCCGAAGAAGGCGAATGCTGCGAAGACGACTCCTTCTGAGGGGGCCTCGAAGCCCGTGGGCGTTGGCTTGAAGACGGGGTCTGAGAGGGGGTTTTCGAGGGGTGATGATGGAGGTGGGAAGGGCCCCGAGATCCCTGAGGGCATGAAGAAGGAGGAGGACGTGAAGCTCGTGGGGAAGCCGCTCATGTTCAAGCCTCTCTCCGTCGCGCGGAGGACGGCGAAGAAGGGGCCTACGAAGAAGACTGCACCTGCCGCATCCACTACTCAACCGAATTCGAACCCACAACCAGCCCGAGCCCAAGAGACGAAGGCGCCAGAACCAAAGGAGGAACTCTCCCTCTTCTCCCTCCCCACCGCAGACGACGACGCCCCAACGGCAGACCCCGAGCCCACCGACGCCTTCGCGCCCCTCCCGGAGCCCGACTCCCTCCCAGACCCCGTTCCTCAGCCCCACCCAGCCCAGCAGCAGCAGCAGTCCGTCTCCTCGCTCGCGCAGGACCTCAACCTCTCGTCGGCAGCCCACCGCGACCTCTTCGGCCGCGCGCCGCCGCCCGACTCCAACTTCATCACGTTCGACCTCTCGGAGGAGTACAGCCGCAACGAGGCGCTGCGGCAGTCGGGCGAGCTGCAGCCGTCGCGGCCGACCCGCGTGGCCGTGCAGGGCGGCGGGAAGCACAGCCTGAAGCAGCTGGTCAACGCCGTGGCGGGGCAGAAGGACATGCTGGAGGAGGGGTTCGCCAAGGGGAAGGAGAAGAGGCGGGAGGCGGGCGGGAGGTATGGGTGGCGGTGAGCAAGGGAGTCTCTTCCTGCCGCCTCGGTTGTTTAGGGTTTGTGGTCATTTCATGGAAGGCGTTGGAGAGGAGCGACGCATGGAATGCTTTCATTAGGGGCTCTCACTCTTCCGCAGAATGCCGATAATTTAATAACACAAGCAAAGAATATACAAAAAAAGCCACGGGCCCCGGAGAAACTCCTCGAAAAAAAACACCCAAACCCGCCCTCAGCAGCTCATCAACCGCCCCAGCACGTCTCCACCGCGGCCGTCCGCGCGCCGAGCCTCGCGTCCGAGAACAGGAAGCCCCACTCGCCCCTCGTCACGGGCGATATGTCCTCGTACACCCTTGGCGTTATCGGGCCCAGCTTCTCGGACCGCTCCGAGCTGGGCCGCAGGTGGCTGGGGTCCGTCTTGGGGCTTATCACCTCGTCTATCGACGCCGTCCAGAGGGTGTCCTGGTGCTCGGGCCGCGCCGTCAGGTCCTCGTCGTCCCCGTCTGGCGGCCGGTGGTTGTCCGGGCCGCCCCGGGCGTCAAAGGTGGTCTGCAGGCGCAGGGCCGGGGCCCGGCACAGCGGCGTCAGCGTCTCGATGGGGCTGTTCGGGAACAGCGTCATCGGCAGCTCCGCCTCCTCCACCTTCCAGTCAACCAAATCCTCCAGCTCGTCGACCTCCACCAGCACCTCCTCGACGACCTTCAGCTCCTCGATCGCCCCCTTGCCGTCCGCGCCGCCGTACACGCGCCTGTACATCCTGTCCACCTCGGCCAGCGCCGCCTCGCTGACGCCCAGCCAGTCGTACGACCGCAGGATGCGGCCCCGGGCGATGGACCGGCTGCCGGAGGCGAGGTACAGGCGGCGCAGCTCGTCGACGGCGTCCTCGAGGCGGAAGGCGGAGCGCGAGCGCGAGTAGGTCGAGAGGGCGGACTTGAAGGTGTAGAGGCGGTCGAGGGAGTAGAGGGTGAGCCCCTCTGAGGAGAAGAGGATGTCGTTTTGGATGAGGGAGCGGTGGATGGGGCCGTCGGGGAAGGAGTGGGCCGAAGGGGGCACGGGTGGCGGGAGCCAGTCGGTTCTGGTGTCGTTAGGGCCTGGACCGAAGGGACAAGAAAGGGGAGACGGGGGAACAGAGGTATACACACCCTAATCCATACTTCCTTCTTGCCTTGTCGAAAACATCCCGCACCTTCTGGTCATTTTTGGGGCTCATTACATCCCCATGTATAAGCCGGATCCCACACAGGCCAGGGGTTGCAGGCCCGGTGTCCGTCAACGCGGGAGACGCCGCGCTAGGTGTCATTGGCGGCACAGACATTGGAGTCGCCGGAGTGCCAGGCGTTCCCGGCCAGCCTGGCTTGCTCCACCCGCTCCCTCCGCTACCGCCGGAGCTCACCGAACATGTCGGGCTCGTGGCCGTACTGCGCACGCTGCCCTCTCTGGAAGTGGACAAAGAAAAAGATGTGAGGATGGGGTTCAGCCTCTGCCTCAGGCTGGCAGCGAAGCCCGTGCGCGGGCCGACGGACGGCGGGGGGGACAGGGGCGGGGAGATGGATGGGGCCTCGCAGGGCACCTGGAAGTCTCGGTGGATGGCCACCAGGGGGACGTGCAGGGACTTGCGGGCGAGACGGCGGGAGGCATACTCGAGGGCGTCGTTGAGGTGAGACGGGAGGTTGTGGGTGTCGAGTATGGACGTGCCGGCCTCGAGGGGCTTGGAGATGGAGTCCTTGAGGGGCATCTTGTTGGTTCTCTTGCCGCGGGGGACTTTTTTTCTTCTAACTGGATAAATGGACGAGTGGGACAACGAGTGGGGAGACTGTGAAGGGGGGGCAATTGAGTAAAGGACAGTCAGGGTGCTGCGAAGACGTGCAAGTGAATGCCTCTCTGCAGCGGTTGCTCCGTCCGAGTCCTCGGGGTAGACTTCAGGTCTTGTCAGGACTAGAGCTGACCCAGGAAGAGGTGAAACCAACAGGAGGGGGAGAGAAGTGGACGGGGAAGCCGGCGGGACTTATACATTCCCAACCACACGGGCCTGACAGAGAAGGAAGGGCGGAAGAGCGAAGAGGTACGGTACCAGGCCGGGGAGGGAAAACTGGAAAAACGTGCTTTGGGCCGAGGGCGGCAAGGCCCAGGGGGGATGAAACGACCGGGGGGGGTGTGTTTCCGGGGAACCAACGGCCGGGGCGACCCTCCAGGGTGGCTCGTCCCACGTACCCGGCCTACCACAGCGAGCAGTTGGCACCACCATAGACGCGCCATGCGAGGCGATGGAGTCCTCCCTCGTCCCCCTCGCACATCGAGCGCGTCAGGATCCGCCACGGGCTCCTCTCACGGCGGGGCCCACGCACTCCGTCTAGACGCAGGCCCCCCTCGGCGCATCCCTCGAGACCTCCGTTTGTCCACTTTCCCAAAGCGTGTAAGACCGCCGTCCGTGCTGCAGGCTAAGCGCGTGCTCTCCCTCCCCCCCTGCTCCCAGCCCCACCAAACAAAAGAAGCCAGGCCCGAAGCTGCGGGCGGGAGGAAAGCTGGCATGGCCCATCACACGCGGGCGTAACACCTGATTGGCCGGCCGGGGCAGCCGGCGGCTAGCGGCAGGGTCGGAGTGGGGCCCGCCGCCACCTCGAGCACTTGTCCACCACTTGTCGTGCACTTGTCGTGCAACCGGGCCTGTGGGCATTGGTCCGTCGCCGGGCCCAATCAGCGCCCTGCTCACCCCGCGCTTCGACGCTTTTTAGTGCGCGTTTTGGCGCCTGGGTCCACCATCGGCCACACCTTATTTTGGTAGGTAATACGACGTATACTTTGTTCGTCCCATTTCTGCGGATTGATGAGCAATGCTCTGTTGGGACGGGGGGAACGGGGACCCCAATTCCTCCTAGCTAAAAACGGGAAGAGAAGAAAATTAACAAAATAAGCTGGCTGGATCACAAAATCCATGATTACTTACCCCCAATGGAAGCTGCCAGTGCCTCCGAGTGACTCGAGAGTGTTGTTGGTCCTGGTCCTGGCCAGAGCCGAGTGGCTGCCAAGTCGCGGCGGTGAGCACACTGGCCGTCACACCCGAGCAATTGAAGCCCATAAAGGTGTCAATAGCTGTCAAGGGTGCGCTTGGCCTAGAAATGGCCGACATCCCGCTACACCCAGTAAGGGGCCGCCCCTCACAAAACTTCTGCCAGCCAGACAGACTCGTTCCCGCGGCCCAAGCCCGTCACGTCGGCCTCGGGCCCTCCACCCACCCACTCTCCTCTCCTCTCCCGCGACCATAATATGACCTCGCCCGGCGGCTACAACTCCAACCCGGCCATCGCCAACCCACCACCCGTGCGCCGGCCCCCATCCGTCCCATCACCACGAAACATCTATTTTTACCCTTCCCAGAACCCGCCAAAACCCCCTCTGAAACAAAGCCTGCATCTTCCCCACGATCCAAGAATAGATAGACGCGCTTTTTCTCCACGTTTCAGATATTTCCGGCAACTCGGGTGTGCGCGAAACTGACATGGGCGCGTAGTTCTCGGTACGCGTACACATGGCGAGAGCGGAGACTGGAAAGCGCCTAGACGTATGCCACTGCGTCTTATTTTTGGATCAGGCGAACCCAGCCACGGGATGGAGACGAAATCACGGCAAGACGTCACTCGCTTCGGAACACCGCGACGTAACACGAACAACGCGAAAAAAGATATTATTGCCCAATCTCGCTCAATGACCTGTCCATCTACCATCCCTACGCCGACACCCTGAAAACCCCCACAAAAGGACTAAAGAAAACAAAAAAAAGGGATGAATATGAAGCGTACACGCCCCCCGCATCTCTCTTGGGAAGCAGTGACCGTCCCTCAGAAGCCACGCCCCCCATAGCCCCTTTCCTTGTAACATCTTCTACCACCCCGTCCCTCTCGTTCCCTACCCAAACGCCGTCCGTCCGTACGCCTGTATCCACCCGTAAAGGCTCAGATATCGTCATGTCATTGCGTCATGTCCTTAACCGCCTCGCAAGCCCCTCCTATGCTGCTGCTGTACTGATGGTTTGAGCCCGAGCCCGAGCCTGGCTGCCAGTTCGTCTCCCCTCATTTTCTACTGCATGTCTCCGTCTCCGTACGGCTCGAGTTCCACCGACGACCCGACCGAGTTGTCCCAATCTAGATCCCCAAAGGTTAGCTGGTGAACGTTGAACCGAGTGATATCAAAGTTATTGCCATACCGGAACCGTCGTCCTCGATCTCGTCCACCGTGATCCGCTTCATTGCCTCGAGGACATCTGCGTGACACCGTTAGCCTCGCTCTCACCACGACCCCACGTCGAATCGGGAGACTCACTGTTACTGAGCTGGGCAAAGTCCTGGTCCAGGCCCGCCTCCTCCGGCTCCAAGTTAAAGTATGCCGACGCCTTGGCCACCACACGGTGCAGTGGCATCACGCTGTCCTTTGCCACCTGCACCCGCCGCTGGAGGAAGTGGTCGCGTAGGTACACAACCGCCCCCAGCCCCACCTCTCGCGCCGCCCCCACCAGCACCTCCCTCCTCCTCTCACCGCCGTCCTCCTCGTCAAACATCGGGGAGTCGCCGTGATCGAAAATAGCCCTCTGTAACAGATCCTCCGTGGCGACCCGGACATCACGGTCGTAGTACGCCAGCAAGTGCGGTGCCCACTTGGCCATCTGCCCCGTCATGGTGAAGAATATGGTCCACCGCCCCGGCGTCGACCCCGCACCCGGCGCCCGGTAAACGTTGTTGAAGAAGTTGACGAACGCTATCCCTTCAGTGTTGTTCAGCTGCAAGCACTGTGAAGAAACATGGACGACCATGCGCAGGACGTTCTCGTCCTCCTCGCTCGCATTGCAGTATACTGCCGCTGCACGGAGGTACGGCGTGTTGTAGTGGTTCTGCAGCATGTTCCCATAGATGTTCACTCGCAGTGTGTGCTGTATCTTGTCGTCCATCTGCGGCGTCGCCCTCACGAGCCGCCTGATGATGTTGCCCGTGGCGATGGGCGCCTGGTTTATATCCAGTAGCTTGCAGACGAAGATGCTCGTCATAGGAGTCGTCGGCCAATCCTGGTGTATGGTGAGCACCTCAGCCGACGTCCACGGCAGCGAGGCCTCCCCGTTAAGGTACAGCACGAGCCGGGAGTCGGGCCTCTCGACGATGGTCTCTGCGGCGAGTCGGTGATGCAGCATCCCCATCAGATGGTCCATCAGCATGATGATGGCCTCGTAGCTCGGTGGCCGGTTATGCGCACGTCGCATGACGTTCGTCAGCATCCGCTGGAAGATGGGATCCAGGTCAAGGGAACTGTCCGCCTGTACGATCCTAAGGAGCCCTGCTAGCAAGTCGCTGTTGAGCAGAACCGCCGTCTCAAGCTCGCCCAGGCGCGCGAACCGAAGAATGGTGCCAAAGACCTCATTCCAAGACCGGAGGCTCGATTGGAAAGAGAACCAAAGCGTCTCGACAAGCGCCTGTACTTGGAATACCACCGCGTCCATGGTGAACGCCCAGCCTTCCGTGTCGCCATCGTCCAACGCCGTCTCCAAAGAGCCATACCTGTCAGGCAAATCGGTTTTGATCTTGGAGAGCGCAGTTATCAAGAGGTCCCCCGACTCGGACCTGACCGCCGGTTCGGGGTTTCGCTGCACGAGTGCTCTGAACGCTTCCGACCGGTCACGGAAGTACCGGAAGAAGACCACCGCGCATGCGGCACACCGCGACAGTGTGTGATCAAGAATGCTGTGGAACTCTTCAAACTTGGGCACGTCCTTGGTCCTGCTGATGACTTGATCCAGGTGGCCGAGCGCCATGTGCATTGCCAGCCTCTCGTTTCGGTGCTCCCGTGAACAGACCCCGTCATTTTGCTCCATGCAGTGCTCGAACACGTTCCGTACGAACTCTGCGTGGGCCTCGTCGTAGAGGCAGTGACGGCGAAGGAGATAGAGGTTCTCCGTCCTGATATGATCCAGGATGTCCCGGGGCATGCTCACCTTCACCGGACCAGAGGCACCCTCTGCGAGCGGCTGCAGGCTGCTGGAGCGTTGGTAGAACAGCATGTAAGCGCTGTAATTCTTGTCGTAGACGATGCCGTTGTTATCATAGCGGTAGTCCGGGCCCCCGTATGTCGAATGTTCTAGCGTCTCGGGGTCCCAGGGGCTGACCAGATCATCATTGAACTCGACCCATCGCTCCTTGCTGTCAGAGGACGGCCGCTCGCGGATGTAGGAATAGTAATGGCCTGACTCGGCAGTTCCTGAGTGGACGAGAACACCAACCAACTCGAAGATATCTTCCGGGCCGGATTCGTCGGGGTTTGTCAAGTGCTCGATCGTGTACGGCCTCATGTCGATCTTGGTCGGGAAGGAGAAGTAGTCGTTGATCTTGCTGCGCTGCATCGTCCTCAGGTTAAAGTCGAACCGCTTCAGGTGGAAGATGAGGTTGTCCGGGATGTCCTTCAAGCAGGCTCTATTCCCCACGTTAGCTCTCATCGCGCCGAATCCCAGCTAGGAATACTTACCGCTTCACGGCGTCAACGTGCTTGTCGCAGGTTGAGCATTTGTACTTGTTGTCTGTGAAAAAGGAGTTAGCGCTGGACCTGCCACATGCATTTACCACATGCGGCGCTGTCAAGGTGTGAAGCTCACCCCCTTCCATGATCTCGCCGCCGACGTAGGCCTGCAGGCTGTCCTGCAAAGTGCTCTTCCCCTTGATGTCGCACTGAATTGCGGAGAATGGTTCCAACCTCTCTGAGACGTGCTCGCACTCCTTTGACTTCACCTGCTGGACAAGCTGGCCACCGTAAAACGAGCGGAGCGTCTTCCTCTCGTCTGCGCTTAGAAGCTGAGCCTCCCACCGGTCGAAGAGCAGGTTGTAAAATTCGTCCACGTCCATCTGATTGTGAACGTCGATGAGGGTGTCGTCGTAGGTTTTTATGGAGCTCGCCACAAGGGCAGGTTCGACGAAACGACGGTTGCTTTCCTGCATGAAGGAGAAGAGCTTCTGCGTCTGGAAGAGTAACCTCTGATCATTGTCGTCTCGGACGTCGGCACCGAGCATGAACCGGCGGAAGTCGGCATTCATGAACAGCTGGGTGAAGAGGGAATTCAAGTAGCACGTGTTGGAAAGGTTTCGCATGCCGGCATATCCACACGGAGAACGGATGGCCTTCGAACGTTCGAAAATCAACGGAAGCTCATAGTCGTAAGGCTCTGTTTGAAGGATTAGCACAGTTCTGGCTTTGAAGACATGGTCCAGGGGGCATCCTACCTTCGTCATCCCTATCGAACGGAACCAGCTTCTTGAGATCCTCAAGCAACCAGCGAAATTGCTCGTCGTCGTCCTTGACAAGCTTGAAGATGATCTGGTACAGCTCTTCCCTCTTGTTATGGTTCAAGATGACCTTGGGGACCGGACCATGCAGTTGGTCCACGGTAGGGAATAGATGTCGCCAGAATAGGTGCCTTGCCGTGCCGCTAGAAATCACAGGTTAGCCCTTCGCTCAGTAAAAAAAAAGTACTCCCCGATTTCGATGTACCTCTTGAACAGCTGGTTGGCCGAATCGGCGATAGAGCTGTCGAGATTAACGCAGCAGTTCAGAAGCGCGACGAGCCCGCCAACCACATGGTCATTCGGTTCAAGGTCCCGTATATCCTAACAGAATGAGCGAATTAGCACGTCAACCGCATACCGCCTGTCGAGGTGACAAATCCTCACCTCAGTTGAATTCAGCTGAAGCAACAGGTCGGCGCATTGTTGGGCGAACCGAGGCAGGTCAAGTACCGGGCTCAGTCTGGGGAAAAGCTTGGAAATAAGAACCCGGATCAACTCGAAACTCTCGACACACGAGGTCGGATGGTCAAGTAGTCGTGGCACAACTGCCGACATGTAAGGCCAGAGGAACTCCGCCACTTTCACATTCATGTCACTAGGTGGGAATTCACGTTAGCAGCGTGCCTAGCGATACCGCAAGGTCCCGCCGGGGGACTTACAGGTCTTTACCACAGGCCTCCTTAAGGATATTGAAAACTCTGTCTCTCAGGGTTTTCCTAGGGTCGAGGAGTAGCTCTTGAGTGGCGGACCCGAACGCATCGGACTCGGTGACTTGCTCCCAGAAGCCGGGGGCCACGCGACACAACAGCCATATAGCCGTGTACGTCGCCCATATCAGACGCTGTGAGTATTCATCTTCGGCGGTCGATATGGCGCCCATCAGGATATCAAGGAATCGGCGTAGAGGGGGGGCCTTTTCGGACCAATCTGCTCCTGAGCTTGACGCTGACGGTTGCCGAGCTACCATGAGCAGCTGTTAGTATCTGAAGGGCCCCATCCAGGTCCGAAGGAGGCATGGATTAACGTACCGAGGTAGTCCACTAGGTTATTCATGAGTTGTAGACTGAGTCTTGACCTGAGGTGGCCCGACGGGCACCGACTGATGACCTCCGGGTCGCCAATCGCCGCAAGAATGAGTGTTACCGCTCTCTCCAAGGCCTTCTCATACGCATCGGGGCGCCGGGAACCGTCGACATCAGGGACACCACGTTGGCGTTCGGCGCTGCCCACATACTCCCGAAGCACGTGGATGGCGTAAAGGCATTTGAAGGGTTCGGAAAGAGGAAAGACTTCAAGGTAGGACGCCGAGTCGGAGTCTACTTTCTCGAGAAGGTGGCTGTCTGCAGGCAGCTTGACGAGAAACTGGTATACCTGAGGACAAAATTCACGGTTAGAACATCAGAATCTCCCCAGCATCCATTGGAATCAGGCTTACCTCCCGGGCAAACTTCTCCTCCAAACTCAGATACCCCCATAGCTCGGAAAAGTGGCTGAGGATCTCAATGTCCAGTGGCGAGGCACCCGGCTTCATCCTTGACGACGGGAAAGTGCCTCCCGCCTCACGCCTGACTAGAATGAGGCCATCGTGGATACACAAGTCCTCCAGAGAATTGCAAATCTCTGTCTCCTTGGGTACGAAGGGCTGTCCTTTGTAGTAGATGCGGTAGTTCTCAAACCCCGTGGCATCCCTTAAACTCGCCAGGAGAGAAGCGGCCGTATTTTTCCGCCCAATATCAAGGGACTGGACGTCAGTCTGCTTGTCTCCATCGAAAGACTGGAACTTCAGCTCCGCCGAGTCCCCGGTAACAGCATCAGGAGAGGGTGGCATGAGAGGCCGCAAGTCCGCTGCCGCGAAATGAGCTTTTGACTGATAGGCCTGGAGGAACCGTTTCAGGACCGCGAGGGATCGCAAGAATACTCGTTCGTGGTGGTCTAGTTGGGCCTCTGTCGCCACGATCACCATTGACTCGCCGTCACCGCCCGTAGTATCTTCGCCAGACGACGTGATCGCCCGGGCCGCCTCATTCAGCTGCCCGAGACATCGATTCACCAAGCCGAGATGAACCTGGCGCGCGCGGTGGTGTGGGTAGTCCAATACGACCCTGCTATCGATGTAGATATCCTTAACGAGAACATCAATGGCCGACTCTGCGACTTTCAAGTCCGATGTGGTCAATATCATACGCCACAGCTCCTCGATGCCACTTTCCCGGACGTGATCCTTGTTGTCGAGCGCAATGTCGTTGGCGTATGCACGAGACATGATTCCTTCTTTAAGGAATCTCAGCGCTCCGGCGGAGAAGCAATCCGACGGGAGGCTCGCGAAATGATGCGTAAGACAAGTCGACACGAAGGAGTTCTCGAACCCGGCTTGACTCGCGGCATCGTTTAAAACGCACCATCCGGCCGTGCGGTCATCCCGGGAGACGGCAGCGGGCCCCACCAGTAAATCCCACATTTTTTTACTCAGTGCGTCCGTCAGGGAGTCCGGTTCGTGATAGATGAGATTGTAGATGAAGTCTCGTCTCGGGGTATTGCTGGCGCCGGCCAGGACCAGCAGGCCACTAGTCGACTGGCTGACAGAAACGGCGTGGTCCAGCTCGTCGACCAACAGCCGAGCGAAAAAGTGCTCCCTCGTTAGTACCTTCAACTCCGTAGGGAAGGCGTGGCGGATAGAGATAAGGAGGCCCGAAAGGCTACCCAGGGTAGTGGGCGATCTTTCTGCAATGTCCTCGATGCAGTTGATGTACAAACGCCTACGCCCCTCTGCGTCCGGCCCATGGTGGTGTAGCTCGCGGAGCTTCTGCGTAGCAAATGCTTGGATTTCCGGGTACGCCACCTGCGATTGCGCAGAATAGACGGATGACTGCCTCAGCAGCCTCAGGCACAATTCGTATGGAATGTGATTCAACAGGGTCCCCTCTCCAGAACACTTCGTGGCGAGATTCTTGAGCACCTGTTCGCAAAAGGTGCGAACGGTAACGGTGCCAAACGACTCGACGGGGAGGGTGTGGAGCTTCTCGCACAGGTAAAGAAGGTGATCGGACTCGTACAGGTGGGCGATATTGGCGATAGTCCGAATTAGCGCGTCCACAACTCGGCGATCTTGGCTCGTCGTGATGGTTTGCCAGAGCAGATCGGTTTGTTCCCGTTGATAAAATTTGGTCACCAGCAGGAAGCCCACAACGTTGCCGCTCTCGATTATGATCTCTGGATGGCAAGTCGGTCCGAGGATATACTCGACTAGTTCGGTGCGCTTGAGATAATCCGCAAAGTAGGAGAGGAAAGCACCAAGATCGTCATGGGCGTCGCTATACCGCCGCCAAAACATGACGAGATCGGTGCACATGTGGCCGACGGCCCAAACCCGCAGCTGCATCTGGCTCGACATTATTAGCTTCTCGAACATGTCGAATCGCCACTCCCACGCGATGGCCGCCGGCGCAAGGGATGCCGGGAGTTCGGGATGCCGCTGTTGATGCTCAGAGAGCGCCTCCGTTGCCATTTCGTGATCTCCGCGCAAGGCGCACTGGTAGATGTCGGTAAGAGACAGGATTTGGCCGCTAGCCCCTTCTGTGGTGAGGTGATTGACTAGTTTGTCGACAGCTACAGAGAGAGCCTGGTTCACATGGCAGAAGAACCTATGGCCCTTGGCGAGACGCTGCTTGAGATTATCAACCACTTGCTGCGGCTGGCCAGGGTAATGCAAACGTCTCTCCGTTTCCCAGACAATGTCCGACGCCATCTGACAAGCGGGGCCAGGAAGGTCGGCAAGCCTCGGGAATTTCTCCATCAGCTGTATCTGCACCTCGACGAGATCGGTCAGGGCCTGCAGAGAGCCTCCAGGCATAGTTTGGAATCGTTGGACCAACTCGGACATGCTGTCCGGGCGGAGCCATGCCCCCTGGGCCTCGCGGTTGTTCAATATCCGTGGTTCGTCCCTACGGGTTAGGGTATGAAGCCCAGTGAGGTAACCAGAAGAGAGTAGGTCCGGAACCCGGCCAGAGTCGAAGGTGTCAAGGTCAGACACGGCATCGGCCAGTGTCCGGGTGTCGACGAGAACAAAAAACGCCGCCAGCCTCGCAAACGTCAGATAGAACGCAGTGGTTGGCTGGCGAGGCGCTGTCCTCCCAATGCCCCTGTTGCAAGCCGCCCAGACAATATCTGGGAGGGCCTGCCAAAAGCCGAGATTTTCCAGACACGAGTGGTATGCCAGCTGGTAGCCCGATTCATCGGCCCACCGAATGAACTGATCCATCCACAGTTGGAGGCTGTCGAATAGAGTTTCTTCCGGCTGCGGTTCTGGAGGGGAGCAAGTTAGCAACTGCAGGCGGACCAGGGTCATGAATGGGCCAGGCGTTGGGAACAGGGGAGCTTACGGTTGGTGATATAGTGGACGAGGCGCGTCACAGTCTCCATCAACGGCTCACCATCGTTGTAGGGAAACTCCAGTGTGGGATCGTGTATCGTTCGCCGAACTCCCGAGATGATGGATACCTCGGGCTCGCCATCACCTACCGCGACGTCCTCGTCGTCGTCGGGGACGTCAACGACCTCAACATCGGCACTCCCAGTGTCGGAGAGGGCAGCCGGACTGGGGGGCACGGGCGGCGCCGCTACCGGAACTCCATTGGGAACCTCGGGACTCTTCATTTCGAGCTCGGGGTTCTCGACGCTGAGCTTCACCTCGTCATCAGGATCGCCGGGGTCGTCCGGGTTCTGGGGGGTCGGAGAAGAGGGCGACGACGGATTTGCATTACGGAGATTGATTGTTACGCGACTCGAGGCGGGCTCGGCGGGGCAGTCGGGATCGGTGGGCTGAGTCGGCTCTGGGGTCTGCGGAGTGGAAGGGTCGGTGTCCATCGTCATGGTGGCATGCGGCTGTGCGAGAGGATCCGTGTGGGTTGAGGAGCCTGTGGGGACCTCGGAGGGCGATTGTACCGTGTCGACAGACAGGCTCCGCGAGCCCGAGAGGGAGGTCCGTCGCCGCTTTCGTGACGAGTCGCCGTCGTCGAACGGGTTCGGTCTGGTAGAGCAGGGCTCTGCGGAGACGGCGCGATCTCGAAGTTCGGGGGATTCGGAAGCTTGGTCCATGAGGGTGGCTAGTGGAGGTTGCAGCGCGGGTCCTGGAGTACCAGGGACCTGGGCGTGACAACAGAGTCCACGTCGTTTCTGCAGCGGCTTCCCCGAATTAGCATGTGGGATTGATTCGGCTGTAGCGCCTATTCCCGACAAAGAGTGGGCGCGTTGCTGAAGCCCGAATCATCCAAGAAAAAAAAGTTCTTGGGGAGGGGCTAAAGAGCTTGGGGAAACCAGAGTGAGTTCACACCGTTCTACAAAGTGGGGGCAAAGGAAATAAAGCATCAAGCCGACAATGACAGCGCGCGGCGGCCGGCGGGGGACTGAAAAGAAAAGCGCCAGTATTACTGATGTATGAATGGGAGATGAATCAAAAGAGACCGAAGCTGGCCGGGGTCGCCGATTGCCGTGTGGGTTGAGGGGATTCAGAGGTGAAGGTTGTCCTACGTACCAGGCAGCTTCAAGGCGAACTGGATATGAATAGGCAAAGGCGCGGTTGGATTTGGGACATGTAATGACGCGGTGGGAGCTCCAGCGGGGGTGTGGCGCTGAGGCGGGGTTGGGGGTGGCCCAAGTAAAGATGACTGTCGCGGCTCAAGGCGACACGAGCTTTATCGCTGCAAAACGAGCAGCTCTGCCCTAAAGTCAGCTGGGCACGGGAAGGCTGTAGTATGGGCCGCGCTCTGGCGTCTACCGCCGCTTCGGCATGATAACCTTGGAAATATTCCAAATGTCTGCTTGAACGAAAGAGGCCCGAATCGTGGGTGGATGACGCTGAGGTGGTGAACAGCTGGAAATTCCACATGGAAACAAACGCGGGATTCTGGAAGGGCCTGCCAGTTGAGCCGGTGCCAACACTGCTAATCGCACGGAGCCACCCAGCTTTCTGCTGTCCGATAGGCAGGCGCGAGGTGGACATACAGCCAATCGGTCGTGTCCTTTGCTGTATCTGCAAAGCGAGCTTCCATTGTTCTCCCAGAGTGTCGCCGCCAGGCTGCAGCCCGCCGTCGATTCCATAGAACCAACGAGCTTCTCAAGCTGGTGCATCTTGAAGAAGCTGACACGGGTCTTTCTCCACCTTATACGCTTGGTTTTAAACGTCTCCTTGCTCTCGAAACAATCGCGATGGTGCAAGACCAGAGCTCTCACGTCAGCAGTTAAGATCCAGTCTGCTTCGAGGGCACTTTTGCGGAAGAATCAGGGCAGCCGGAACCCTCGACTGTTTTGTGCTGCGAGATTCATCTAACCAGTCTCGCCCTTCCTCTGCCGGGCCCCGCGTCACGGATCACGGAGTGGCCCATTCCCCAACGCTGGCCACAATCAGAGTCCCCGTCCTGCCACAACCAGGATCCACATTTAAGGCTGAGACGAGAACAAGATGCTTCACTCGACGCGGCCTTGCTTGCAGGTTGTGAAATATATGCTTGCTCACCGCTTCTACCGCCAACGCCTTTGGCCCATATGCATTCGGCAGCTCGTACAACAATACCCTCCTTCAATCAGTGTTGGCCCAAAATTCGAGACACCGCCTCAACAGGACCCAATGGCCAAGCAAGTACATAGCGTTGTATCGTCACTCTTGTGACAGCTGTTATCAGGCGGTGCGGTAGTCTAGTGGGGCGGAACTTGGAACGACCGAAGCTCGCAACGGTCTGCGCTTCCGGACGACGAAGACGGTGTCCGAAATTGCCCAGTCGATGTGTTTACGACGAGACCCGCGTTCTCGGATAGATCATAAGCGCTCCCTGGGGTTATTTCCCCTTTGCGTAATCCACACGCCATCAACAGCAAGTCAATACACGCTACCTGCGAGGAGGAGGCTCAGCAACATAGTTTTCGGGTCAATCCTCTCAGAAAACCTTCGGCTCCGCCCTGCCCATTGTAACGTGGAACGAAACTCGCCGTCGCCGGATGGCCTCGGGGAAAGCTATGGACAAGAAGAAAACAGTCTATCAGCTCGACACGCCGTTTTCTTCCACTCCATGGTTCGTGGCCGCACCCCAGATCTGTGCTTGCTAGTGTCCAATGCCCCTAATGCAAGTCAACCATAGGCCCAACATAGAGACGGCTGATCAGGACACTATTCTTGAGCTTTTGATTAGGTACGATATCAAGGGGTCTTGAGGCTTCCCTTGCTCTCTCATGGTAAAATCAAGGTTCCTGGGCTAATAGCTGTCTCGTCTGATCCGATCAGTCTTTTGGAACCTGTTGGCCGACATCGCCGTCGGCACATCCAACCGTCCAAAGGCAAGGGTTCCAAAAAGCGGAAGCGAGTTACAGATCCAGCACAGCCATCAAATGATCAGGAGGTTCCGCCAACCCCGGAAATTTCAAGGTTCATTGATGTTGGCTTGACAAGCATCTCGAGAGGTCTCGAGCAGCTATCCTCGACCGCGGAACTGCAGCGCTCAGCCACGCAAGAGGGCCAGTCTTCCGCTGGGGGGGACGACATTTCGGCGTATGCTGCGATATTTGTTGCTCGCTCCGGCCAGCCCACGGCCTTCCACTGCCACTTCCCCCAGATGGTCGCCGTGGCCTCACGAAGCCCCTCCTGCGAGCAGCCTATACGCCTCGTTGGCTTCTCTGCCCCCTGTGCAGAGCGCCTCGGTGCCGCACTTGGGATCCCTCGTGTTTCGGCCGTAGGATTGCGAGCTGGTTCTCCTAATGCTAAAGCCCTGGTGGACCACGTCCGAGAGCACGTCGCCCCCAACCCTCTGTCGTGGGCAAGTCCAGATCCGTCGCAGCCTCCCAAATATCTTGGTGCCTGTATAAAGGCAGTGGAGACTGTGAAGAGCGGCCCAAACCGGCCAAATACTAAGAAGTAGCCCAGGTACATCATTCAATATTAGTACACAGGATTTGATCAGTCTCATGGGACACGACATCCTTACTTTCTTCCTGCCTCCTCTGTAGGGGCTTTATTCAAACCTTTCCTCGACGCATCCTGCCTTTGCCACAAAATCATTCCGGCCCGGAAGGAAGGATCGCTCAAGACGTGGGCTTATGTATGCAAGAAAGGTAGGACTAGCTGTCATGCTGCTATCTTCGTGTCCCAAAACATCTGCAAATAGGGAAGGACAAGGGCAGGGAAGGAATAGGGAGAGGGTTAGATAGAGAAAGTTGGAAGTGGAGGGAAGGAACAGAGAGGAAGAAAAACACAATAAGACATGGAAAGAACAGGGGCCTTCTGCACCTGCCCGGACTATTTGCAAACGCAAGGAAGGCACAGCAGGAATGCTCAGCCATGATCTTCTGAAATTGCCTGTTCTTCTTTCCCTATGTATTCTCCAGGCAGGCACGCATCAGGATAGAGGTTGGCTGCCAGGATACCGGCGTTGAATTATTCTGTTTGGTCAATTCCTACACACCCTCTGGGCCCTCTTTGCTGCCTCACCCCAAGAGCCTACCTTCCTAGACACACGATCCTTTGCTCTGCAAGGCATCGCGGTATCTCACCCGAAGCCAAAACATCCACAACCACATTTTTTCCATGCCAACGGAAGATTCAAGAGCCCTTCCAAATTTTTTTTCAAGTAGGTGTCCCCTTCGAGTTCGACATCCAGGATGCTCACCGCCCTCGAGACCTCCAGAGACTCAACCGCGAGGCACGCCTTCCCTCATCTACCACATCTACCACTCTGAAGTTTCCAAAGTCCATCTCTCCCCCATTCCCTCCTGCCCTGAGGTAATCGAAGCCCCGATTCAGCTGACACGGGCGGATCGACGAGATAGACACGATCAGAGAAGTTGTCATCGCTTCTCCCGAGCCAAAAATGGCCTCGAAATCGTATCTTGACGAGAAGCGGCTGCGGGATGCTAAAATGCTGCAGCAAGAGTTCAGCAAGAGCGGTGGTTCTAAACGCCCCCGTGGTCAGCAGTCCCGACCCTTGCCAGATGCTTCTCGAAACTTGCGAGGTGTTTCAGCGTCAATTGTCCCATCTGCCTTGTCAGGCCGGCCTGGAGGTATGTTAACACTTCTGCATGAAGATTAATCACCCTCATATCTTGCTAACCTTCTCCTGCCATAACTAGGTGCCCGACGCATATTTCAACAAAAGACGGTTGCACAGCCAAATCTCAATGCTGTCCCTGCTGCCAGAGCAGACAAGGGCATGCAAGATTGGCTGAATGGTGCCTCTGACGATAAAGAGCAAGGAGCGAGTGTCCAGAAAGCCGGCAAGGCAGTGAAGTCACCTTGTGCTGACGAGAATGTCATTCTGCAAACCAAACCCAAGCCAGCCATGACCTGGGCATCGACCCGGACGCTCAGCAATCAGACTGAGAAGATATCCCACCAAAGCACTCAAGGCAGCATGTCCCAGACGGAGTCTGCCCTGCCCAACAAATCGGCTCTCCACACGCCCTCGTCCATTGAGGCCCCGAGACAGGCTTCGGCGCCGACGAAAGGTATCGTCGCCGTGGAGGGGAGCTCGGCCACTACCGACAACCGCCCGCCAGCCCAACTCAAGAGTAGCCCTGCCATAGGCACAGCTGAGGGTGCCGATGCGTTCTCGGGCCTAACCATTGTCGCACAATGGCATCTCCGACGGCAAGCCAGACGGAATGAAGAAGCTCCGGCGAAAAGTCCTGACCTGTTGGTGGACCTCAGCGTCCCCCCTCCCACGTCCCCTGGCAATTTCATTGAAAAGGAGGATATGCCTCTTTCCTTGCCACTCCCTATCGTCCCCTCGCAAAGTTCTCATGAGGGTTCGATGGGCCCCGCTGAAGGGGACCTCATACAGTTCTCGAATCCCAGCACGGGAAACGGGTTTGGGATCTTGATCCCAGACCTCCACTGGGAAGAATTTTCGGGTGCAGGTAGCGAGACGAGTGTGCAACCCATGCTCATCCCGGTGACCGGGGACCGAGCCAAGACTAGCATTCCAGTTAGTGCCGGGGCGGGACTCAGGGCCGCGGCCGCGGCCTCGGCGGACCACTCTACGAAGGATAAGAAGTCGATAAAGGCTCAAGGATCGTCAGGATGCCACCAGAAGGAGCAGTCGGAAGAGAGTACCTCAACCAGCCGGAAGGCTGAGACCGAACCCGACGCTGCCCCCCAGCCTGAGCAGTGTGTCTGCATTACGCACCAACCGGCCACAACTTTCCGAGGATTGTCTAGCTCAAAGTGGGCGAATCCTGGGTACCAGCACCGCGGAAATTTCCCTCGCAACACGGAAATGCTCAAACACGAGCCGACGTGTCCCGCTCGAATTGCTTGGGAGAAGAAACACCCCTTGGAGTCGGGTGCTATTCTGACGGTCCAGCCCAAGGCAACCCAGCTTCCCGAGAAGTTCCAATTTGTATGCCCACTTAAGCCGAAAAGGCTTAACCCCTACGCCCTTCCATTCCGCCCCTTCGAGCACTGATTTTTTGTCGGTGATGGCTGACCGGAAAGGTTCAACCGACGGCAGGATCGACAGCGGGGTCGTGGAGTCGCAGGAACAATGGGTTGAAGTGTTAATTCGAGGGTGTTGGAGAGAACATGTTTAGGGATCTTTGTTTTTTGAAGGGGACTGAGACGCCTGCCCTTGATTTCAACAGGTTTGGGGCGAAGGACTTGGTGTGGCTCTAATGCCTGGTGGAAGGTATGAAGTCGTTCACTATGTCGGGTAGGTAGTCTACGAATATGAAAGCTCGATGTTCAAATTTTCCCATTGATGCGCCATGAAGTTTGCGAATACCGCCCAATTCGCCCGCAGCCATTGCCACTGCTGTATACATGCAGATCCATTATTGAGACATGCCCTTCTCCAGGACCTTCACGCCCTCCCTAACTAAAGGCGAGAAATGTTTCCGCAGTATCTCACCCTCCCAAATAGTCGCCGCGAAGGGGTTCGCCCCGTCAAAGGACTCGGCAAGGGGGTTGAACGTCCCATTGCCGACGCGGTGCTCCGTGTTCCACAGGCCCGAGACCTTCTTGCCGTGGGTATCGGCCACGTCCGAGAGGAGGGCGAGGACGGCGCGGGTGGACTTCTCGGGCGTGTGCAGCGCGGATGACATGAGCTGCTTCGAGAAGGAGGCCAGGCGCGTGGGGGGAACCGAGCGGATGTTCCACGGGGGCAGGAGGACGTAGGTGAGGGAACGGATGAGGAGGACGGTGGTGGTCTGGAGGTTGACCTTGCCGGTCGGCCTTTCGGCGGTGGAGGGGTCCGGGATGTGGGACTTGGAGGTGAGCTCGAGGTCGGGGTTTGTGGAGAGGGCGAGGAGCGACTTGTAGAGGTGGTTGTTGAAGAAGGAGAGGTCGAGGTGGAGGTTGCTGCGGGAATTGTGGACGTCCTGGCCCGCGAGCAGGGCGAAGGCTGTTATGGTGCAGAGGAGCGCCTCTCTGCTCGTATTCCGGACGCTCTCTTCCTCCTCTTCTTCCTCACCCTCGTCGTTTCCTTCTTCTTGTTCGGGCTCAGAGTCGGCGTGTTGTATGAGCTCCTTCAGAGCCTCGAGCAGGTCGCCAAAGAAGTCCTGGTTGATCAGGTGCGCGTACTTGGCCAGCCCCTCCAGCACGGCGCCCATGAGGTGGGGCAGCCGCATCTTGAGCACGCGGAAGTACGTGGCGAAGACGAGCTTCAGGGTCTCGGACTGCATGCGCTCCCTCTCCTCGTGGTGGACCAGGGCGTCCGTCTGGGCCATGTCCTTCTCCAGCGCCTTCTGCTCCTTTATCGACTTGCGCTCCCTCTTGGTGCGGAACATCTTCTTCTTGGGGGCCCTCGACTCGGGGGCCTCGGCGTGGTCCCGCGAGGCCTTTCCGGCAAACTCGGACAGGAGCCGCAGGTGGAGGAAGAGGTTGATGACACGCTCGTCGACGTCGTAGTCGCGGGCCCTCATCATCTTGGACAGCGTCGACACGGCCTCCATCGACGGCCTCCCCTCTTCGTCCTCGGCGAACAGGGTCTCGAGCGCCCGCTGGCACTTTGCAAAGTCGGCGTCCACCCGGCGCCGGCTCAGCTTGGCGACGAGGATCTTGATGAGCTCCCCGCGGAAGTTGAAGTGCGGCACCGCGTTGAGCAGCGTGCAGGCGCAGGTGATGGCGATGCTGGGGAGCTGCTGCGGGCCGCGGTCCCCCGGCCGGAGCTGCGACCGCGCCATGTGCGAGAGGTTGCGGATGTAGGCTTGGTATCCCGCGAGGAGCGACTGCTCGTACTGCCGCACGCGGCGGACCTCCTTGGAGAGCTTCTCCTGCGTGGGGCCCTCGCCGAGCGGGCGGATGCGGTAGCCGGGGATGACGTCCTTGTAGACGGTCATCTGGGTGACGAGCGCGAGCTTCCGTATGGCGAGGACGTCGGACTCGGCGAGCTTCGCGAGCTCCTTGAAGGCGCCCGAGTGCTCCTCCGGGTCCGTGTTGAGGGACGCGGCGATCTTGGCCAGCTCCTCCTGCGCCTCAACTATGCGTTCCGCCTCGGGCTTCTCGGGCTTCTCGGGCCTCTTCTTCTTCTCGGGCTTCGGCTTCCTCTCCTTGGCGTCGTCACGGTCCCCATCCTCGAGCCACTCGCCGTCGCTCTCGGCGGAGAAGTCGTCCCCCTCGACCTCTACCTGCTCGAGCCTCCCGTCGGCGGTCTTGATGGGCAGGCGCGTGCTCTCCTTCTCCTTCTTGTTCTTCTGCTTCTTGTTCTGGCGCTTCGCGTAGGCCTCCTCCAGGTTCCAGCTCGCGGCGTTGCTGTAGAAGTCCTTCTCGAGCTTCTCGGTCGAGACGGCGGGCTTGCTGCCGCCGCCCTGGGACTGGCCCAGCTTGCGCTTCCTCGAGACAGACGCGGGCATCGTGGTATCTCGTCGAGCGAGGGGTCCGCGGGGACGGATTCGAGGGGCAGGGAAGGATGGGATGTCGTCTGTTCGTCTATTATACGGATAAATCCCTCTGCCTGTTTTTCGTTCTTTTTTTTCTATTTTCCTTATCTGATAACAGAAATTTTGTACCCCGGACTTAGCGGGCGCAAGGCGGCAGCGGGGCTTCGGCCCAAGCGCCGACGTTCTGCCACCAAAAGTTTGTGCTCACCGCCAAAAATCTCGAGCATTTCTGCCGCCTTTGTCGCCAGCGCCCCTCCAAGAATCGCCGGGGAAAAAGCTCGTCGAACGAAGACGAGATACGACGAACCGGGCCCGGCAAACGAAACGCGATTCCAGACCATACATATCCCAAGATGCGCCAATTAACAGAAAAGGAGACGCAGACGCTGTTTGCCAAGCTGGCGAACTACACGGGCGCGTCGCTCAAGAACCTCATCGCGCCGCTGAGCGACGGGCCCGACGCCGACCGCTTCGTCTTCCGGCTTCACAAGGACAGGGTGTACTATGTGCGCCTGTCGATCGCGAACGTCGCGACGTCGATATCGCGCGAAAAGTTCATATCCATGGGCGTCTGCCTCGGTATGTGCTCTTCCCTGTTTCCTCATCTCCCGTCCTCGTCCGTCCTCTCCCGGCATCCTCCATCCTCCGTTGTCCCCCCGTCTTCCTCCGTCCTCCCCCATCCTCCTCCTCCGTCCTCCTCCGTCCTCCTCCGTCCGCCCCCGTCTTCCTCCGTCTCCCTCCGTCCTCCTCCGTG